>JAVXUP010002279.1:0-144389 GCA_033070095.1 Escallonia herrerae
AGGTTGGAAATATGTTCCTTTCTAACCTTTACTTTTTGTGATAACCGCATTGCATTATCTTAATTTTTTGTGATTTATCAAAAAATTACAGCAAAGCAGGTCGACCACCCACTAGGAAACTCTCTGACCGAAAGGCTTATGCACGTCAAAAGCATAATACCGTCAATGCATCAGCGGATTTTCTTGGTACTTAGGCCCAAATCTTTTCTATGTTTTGGGTGAATTCTTCTTGCTCTTGATTTTTGATCTCTTTGTTGATTTTCTTAGTTGGTTCAGATGATGGGCATGAAGAGCTATTGGCTGCTGCTAATGCTGTTATCAATCCTTGTAATCTTCGATCAGAGATTTTCAACTCATTTTCCTGTCAAACTAATTTTCTTCTCAGCACATTCATTGGTTTTCTTTGTCACTGCAGCTCATGCTTTTTCAAGCCCATTCTGGAGGCAAATGGAGCCATTATTTGCATTTATATCCGGTGGAGATATAACCTATTTAAAGCAACAGGTGATGGCCTTATTTCTTCTTTAGGTCTGTGTAAAATGCTATACAATATCTGCTACACATGTTAGAAATCTTTACTTTCTTGATGATATTGAGATGTGATTTGAAATGAATATATCGTGTTGGTTACATCAGAGTAGCAGATAAACGTGTATGGCAAAACCTATATTTAATATTCTATGTTGGTTTTGGCAACATTTTGTTTGTATTGGATACTACCATTTCAATATTCTTATGAGAGGGTAAACAGGAAGAAACATTGGTTCTTTCAATTTATGAAGTTGGCGGATTCCATTTCGTGTTTGAGGCAGTTGGTGTGGAATTCACAGTTTATCTTGAAACTGATTAAGACTGCTTACAAACGAAGCAGAGAGACCTGTATATCGAGAGCTCTGCCAATAAACAGCTAAGAGGAATATTAAACAACTTGCGCCTAAAATTACGATATAAGCTTTAAAAGCCCATAAGTCTTGCTAGAAGCATAATTTGGGTCCAAACTGGGGTGATGAACTCTGGCTATTTCGATGTACTATAGAGCTCTGAATAAGCTTACTAAATTGGGGTGGCTCACGGATCAAATTTATAGCCTCCGGAAGATCTTCCAGTAAGCAGTGATGCGTGTTTAATTGCGTGGGATTCTGACGATCATGACGGTCTAGAAATATCTCTGCCACCTGTCCAACATCTTCCGCAGACGCCATTTTTTATTTGGCAATGTGAATCTTATTTCTTTGATTTGATGTAAGATTGTTCTTATTGTAGCTGTCATTGTTATTGTTGGTCCATTACCAATCACGTAGCGTGCTTGTGTTCCTTGCAGGATTGTATGTATTCTTTTGCTTTGAAGTCATCATTCTGAATACTTTGGTTGCTTTGTTTTTGGTAATTGTTTTTTTTGTAAATTAAAGCCCATGTCACAACCCAATTATTGTGTGGGCCAATTCATCTTTTCAGATTGTGATTATCCTTCGTAATCATAACTTTTTGCAAGTCGCGTGATACTTACTATTCATTTATGTAAGTTATGTTTCATTACCAGGGAAGGAAATCGAAGCCTTTTGGTTTTAACATTTTAGGATTATTTGCGCATAAAACCCTATCCTTTTGGGGGCGGGTGTGCATTTCACCTTAACGTTTCAATTTTGGCAAAATTCACCTCAATCTTTTCAATTTGTGCTTAATTCACCAATTGACAGGCTGAACTCCTCTTTGGACGCTCGTCACTCTCTTAGAGCAAAAATCATATCTTGACCCTGTTTTCGGCCTTGGCAACCACGTCATCAGCATTTGCCAATAAGGGGTTGAGATGTAGGACCAATGCTAGATGTTGACCAATTCTAGATGTTGACCACCTTCATTTTCCTCTTCACGTTTAATTGATCCAGCACCAGCACCACCATACCCACTTCTACCACCACCACTAACACTAGGATCTCACTTCCGCTGCCACCACCACATACCTAATTTGCCGTAGTCACCACCACCATACCATCATCCTCTCTGTCCATCAGCCACCAACACCACCACAGTACCATCATCCTCTCTGCCCATCAGCCACCACCACCACCACCACACGGCTTTGTCTTAGCAACAAAGTCACAACCCAATAGCTTCTCCCTTTTCAAAACCCTTAGAATCTAGCACTGCCCTCTCCGATCTACAAACCCTTAGAACCAAGCACCGCTGCAGCCCTGAAGTGGAGTGGACTGGCCTTTGGGCTGGCTGGGCCTTGAACTAGCGGAAATCTTTTTCCCCGATGCCGGCAGGGGACTGGTGGCTCCGGTTGAATTCTCCAGTTGTGGGCATGGCAGAGTTTGTATCGTGGATGAAATCAAAGTACTGCAGCCATGGGTTTCACTGCGGTTATGGTGGCCTTTTTGTTGTGGTGGATTTGATGGAGCTAGAGGTAATTGAGGTTATTAAAGGGGTAGTGGTGGCGAGGGAAGGGAAGAGAGCGGCTTTTTGGTGTGTGCGGTGATAGTGGTTGCGGTAATGGTGTGCGCGGTGATTGATAGTGGTGGCAGCGATGCTTTGATGAAGACAGCGGATGTTTTGATGGATACAGAGTGGATGGTGAGGGGTGCTGTCGTGGTGATGTGATGGTGCAAGATGTTGGAGTGGTGGTTCTGTGTAGACGGTGGTGGTGCTCCTTGGGTGGGTAAGGTGGGGGTGGGAAGTTTTTTTTCTCTTTTTTTTTTTTGGGCGTTTTTTTTTTTTTTTTTTGGGGGGGGGGGTGTTTGAGAGAAACTGAGATGGACTCGGCACTTTGGGGCAAAGTATCGACACGACGCAAACATGGGTATGGGATCCGTACCGGACACGACATTTGCCGGACAGATGCCACATTGCCGATTGGAGAGGCATCTCTGCAAATCTGGCACCATGGATGCTAGAAGATGAAGGTCTAAGGAAGAAGGCGCAGAGTCCAGATCTGGGTAGGAGAGAGAGTAGAGCGGTGGCGAGAGGCAACGAGCAATGGCAAGTGGGTCGTAATAAATGACCTTGGTATGACTTGGTGTGTGTTTGTGTGTGTTGGGGGGGGGGGGGTGACTTTTACATGACGTGTGGGTCTTAATAAATGTTCTATCCGTGTCCATGTCCAAATTTGGATCCGGGGACACGTATCCAATCCAGACTCCGACACCGAGTCTATGTAACATAAGATGTAGTAACCTTCCGGTACTCTTTCTTGTATGTATTATACTCTCTGGAATATTGTCGCTGTCTGTCATGCTTGTTTCATGTCCAAAGCATGTGCATGCATATAGCCGTTAAAAGTCGCAAAGTGAATGCTCCCTTTTAAACTCTGGTTCTAAGATATCTGCAGATGTAAAGTGGATAGTTGTAGAAAACTATAGTAATCATTTATTATTGACATGTTAAAGTAAATATTTTGGCATTCAAATGATGCCCAGAATGATTTTAAATTCTCTTCTTTTGTCTTTATAGCAGGAGAGTTTTATATCACATGCGGCAACCCCAAACCAAGTAACTACAGATGTAGACAGTATTGGTAATGTCGGTTATGGGTTTGGTTTAGCTGAAAATCGGAGAGATGCTATTGAAACAAAAAGTTTTGAACTTAGCCAGGAATTAGCAGGGACTTCTAATGAGATTCCTCTTTGCCAGAGGCTTCTTGCTGCTCTTATTTCAGAAGAAGGAAATGAAGAGCCATGCTGCAGTGGAAATGAAGACATCAAATTCGATGTTTTTAGTTCCGAGATGGACACAGACGTGGAATCTGCTTCTTTCAATGTGCGGTTATTAGAAAGCTTTGAGTTTGCAGGACATGATACTTTTGGTGGCTATCGGAAGACTGATAATGGAAGATCTTGTAATGAGATGGAGCATAGCCTGTCAAATAACGACATCATCTCCATGTCAGGGACGGGGCTGACATCTAGTTTTGATCTCTCACAACATCGCTTACTTCCAGACCAGGCAATGATGCCTGCCATAGCCTTGTCTGAATATCAGTATTCTAACCTGTCTATAAACGACCGACTTCTCTTGGAGCTTCAAAGTATTGGACTTTACCCAGATCCGGTGGTAGGCTCTCTCTCTCTCTCTCCCTCCCTCCCTCCCTCTCCCTCCCTCCCTCCCTCCCTCCCGCTCTCCCTCCCTCCCTCCCTCTCTCTCTCTCTCTCTCTCTCTCCCCCCCTCTCCTCTCCCCCCCCCTCTCTCTCTCACTCTCTCACACATACACATACACCTAAGCTGGTTTATTTGTCATTCTTTGTTTTTCTTTTGGGGGGAGGGGGGCCTCGTAGTTCTTTTTCGCTCTCTCCTTTGGCTGTTCCACCCTAGATGTGAGGCTTGCAAGTCCATCTTCTTTTGTTTTTTGACTGTATATTCGTTTGTTCAGCCTGATTTAACGCAGTCAGGGGATGACGATATCAGCGGAGATATCAATAGGCTGGAAGAGAACTACCATGAACAGGTAAAATTTCCTTGCGAGGTTGAAGCCTATATTTCAAAGAAAAATCAGTTCTGATGGACGATCGAGTATTGTTACAAGATAAACCAGATTGCTGCCTTGAACAAAAAGAGTGAACCCGAATTTAACTTCTTGAATGCTGAACTCAAAGTTTTCATTTATTGTCTATGAACAAGACTGAGACGGAGGATTGAATCTAACATGTTGAGCACCTATTAATTGATCTGTGTTACAGTCACTATTGTAGGATACAATTATTTCCAATTAATGCACTATGTGAGGTGGTTGCGTTGCACTAGAACTTGGAATATGGTCATACTCATGGCACAACTAGAGAGCTTTCTTTTACCGCATACTTATTTGACTCGTATGCATGTTAATTGTATGAAGCTGGGCATGGAAATAGCACAGGAGCGTTGAGAGGTATAATAAAGGTTTCGTTGATGGTCACATGGTGTTTTTCCTGTTGTTCTAAGCCTGCTGAATACGCACTGTAGAATAAGGGGGTAAGTGCCAGGTGTTACTAGTTGAAGGGGTATAATAATAATAGCATTAAATGAGGTTCACTTGTTTGTCAGTGCATGCAAAATTACCAGAAATAGTTCCATTACCAGCTTTAATCCTTTCGTGCTGAATGGGATGTAACGCAATGAGCATAGGACTGGATAAACATCAAACACACAGCTTATAAACAAAGAGCAACGAAGGAGAAGCTGATTTGATGATTTTGCACCATCGAATATTCCAATCGCCAACCGCCTCAATTATGTCCAAAGCAGCATGGCAGCTGAAAGAGGTTACGTTAGGTGCCTTTGACGTCCAAATGGCCTTTCAAACAAATCCACATGGAATGCTCCTATTAGGCGAGAGTGTTAAATTGCATAGTCTCTCAAGGTCTCTGAAGGGTATTTATGTTGTTTGTGTTTGTGTGTGTGTGTGTATATATATATATGTAGATGTATATGTATATTTGTGTGATAGGGATATATGTAGGGGCTACATACATATGTATGTATGTGTATATTATACATACATACATATATGTATGTATGTGTACATACATACATATACATACATGTGTGTGTGTGTGTGTGTGAAGGGAAGGGGGAGGGACAATCACGTATTCCTCATTTTCCATAAGAAGCAAATACTATTGGAGGTGATTTACACCCAGTCCCTTTATGGGACTGGCTTTTATTTTATAGTTACGATTAAGCATCTTTCTCTCTCTCTATCTCTCTAAATTATACATTTATTTGTTACTGTTCTTCCTTCCGTTACCTTTCTGCCTGGCAGAGGTGTCAAAAGTTGACTATAGACTTTGCAAGGGTGCAAAGTCCATATTTGTAATTGTATTAATTGTTATTTGGGCGTTGTTTTCGAACAGCCTGAAAATTCTTATTCAAAGGTCAAACCTGTAGGCTAGTTACTGCTTCTTTTTAAAATATGTGCCTATATACGTACATATGTGTATGCGCGCCCCACATGTTTGTGTGAAGTGTGTGCGAGAACAGAATTAAGAGGTATACGTATGCTTTCTGGCTTCTTATCTCATTGTCTAATTGATATAATAGGTTTCCCGGAAGAAAGGTTTACTTGGCAAACTGCTGTGGTATACTTCGGAAACAAATGAGCTTCAAGAGAAGTAATGTTATTTACTTCTTAATTGTGATAACATCATTTTCCTCGTCTTTTTCTTTCACTTCTTCACATCAGATGACTAAGTCAAATATGTTGAATTGTATAGGGAGTTTGAATGTCGTGCTCTTGACAAACTTGTGGGAATGGCTTATCAAAAGTATATGGTAAGTATGTATGTGTAGCTTTGTTTGTTTACATGGTAAATCTGAATGTGCTGTTATGTATCATTATGTTGAATAGATTTTATCTTATCTACCCATATTAGGATCCAAAAATGCAAAAAAGGATATCATGCGTTCTTTCTGGTGCCTGCAGAGATTTCTTATGTGTTATTAGTTATTTATGTTTCTTCAGATTGTTCTGTTCTTACGGCCCTGAGCATGAAATGAGTTGTAAATACAGCTCGATCAACAAAAATCTACATTTTTATTGTATTATCCAGGAAAAAGGGAAAATATATATACTGACATTGGTGGCAATAGTGACAAGGCGCTCCCATTCACACTAAAGGTAACATATTGATCAAATATTTCTTTTCAGAGTTGCTGGGGTCCAAATGCCTCTGGAGGAAAGAGTGCCAGTAGCAAAATGGCCAAGCAGGCTGCTCTAGCTTTTGTCAAACGGACGTTGGCACGATGCCAGGAATATGAAGAAACAGGCAAAAGCTGCTTCAGCGAGCCGTTATTTAAGGAAATGTTCCTAACTAGGTCTTCCAACCTAACTGATGCACAACCAGTAGATCTAAGCACCAATGGTGAATCCGGCAAACCTTATGTGAACACATCCGGCTGTTCGATGGAAATTAGAGTTTCAGGTATTGCTTTTGACGCCACATGGAAGAAAATTTTGGATATGCTAGAGATTTATCATTTTTGTATCCTGTCAGCATCTTATGAACTTAATTGGTTAGTGTCTTTGTCGAATTTTCTACCCTTATTGTATCTTTTCTTAGCCATACGGTAAATTTCCTCTTGGATTTTGATAGGTAACCAGCAAAGCCCTTCTCTAAACAATATGGATGTCTATTCTTCTCATGCACTCCTGTCCATTAATCGCTCATCTGAACAAGCTATGAGCAACGAAGATGCGTGGTCAAACAGGGTGAAAAAGAGGGAACTATTGCTTGATGATGTTATTGGTGGTACAGTTGGTACATCTCCAGGTGTCCCTTCAAGCATTGGAACTTCTATTCCAAGCAGCACGAAGGGTAAAAGGAGTGAGAGGGACAGGGAAGGAAAGGGGAACAACAGAGAGGGGTTATCCAGAAATGGAACTACTAAACTTGGTCGTCCAGTGGCTGGCAATCTTAAGGGAGAAAGAAAGTCCAAAGCAAAGCCTAAGCAGAAAACGACTCAGTTATCTGCTTCTGGAAATGGTCTTCTTGGCAAGGTGCAAGAGCAACCTATGACAACATTATCTTCTAAGCCAAAGTCTAGTGAGGTAACTACGAGTGGCAGTATCAAGAAGAAAGATGAGTTTAATCATGATGTATTTGATAACCATGAGGCCATTGATTTTTCGGCCCTGCAAATGGATGATCTAGGTGTCCCTGATGACCTTGATGGTCAAGGGCAGGACCTAGGTTCATGGTTGAACATTGAAGATGATGGATTGCACGATGATGGCTTTATGGGCCTTGAAATTCCAATGGATGATCTCTCAGACCTAAATATGATGGTTTGAAGTTGCTTTTATTGTACAGACCTGTTCATTATACTATTTGGAGAAGAAACATAATCAATGTTGTAAGAAGTGAGCTGTTACCTGGATGGTTATGCGACTGTCCCATCCATAATTAGGATATAGATTCTTTCGGAACCCCTGCACAAGTTAACCTCTGAGTGAACCCTTTGGACGTTTTGGATTTTGTTCCTGTTTAAGTTAGTGACTTCGACTGTAAAGATATTTTTGTTCAGCGTACAAGCTAGTATGTCCTAGTCATTATATCTTAGCAGACAGTATTCTGGTTGTAGCATTTACAGATCAGGGCAAATGCCTTTTGTACATACACTTTCTGTTTTCAATAAAATCAGCTTCATTCATGCAAGAATCTATGGCAGCTATTAATATACACTATTCTTATGTGTCGGTCTTTTCTTTTTTCTAGTCAGTATTTGATTCACTATCCAGTTTCTTGCAATCACCAGCTGCATTACTAGTTGTGGAGAATCTGGCCTAGTTCTTGAACAGGCAACATTTAGGGGGTATGATCTTTCTGCTTTTGATATTTCTTGCTGTAAATTACCCTTGAGTTCTTTTGCAGGTTTCTGGTCTTCTCTTCTATATCTGGCCAATTAATCACGAGTATTTTTTCACAAATCTTTTAATATTATTTTAAGTTCCAAGCTCGTTGAAACTCTAAATTTTATCATCTTGTTGATGGTTGCAGGTGAAACAGACAGAAATTAGTAGGTTTTCTTCATTTTATTGCAGGCTTGGTTGAGAAAAAAGGGCGGTCCAGCGAACGAGGGTCTAGCACTACTCAGCCTTATCCGCACTTCATTGGAGGGTTTATTGTACCTGACATTAATGGCTATGTACTATCTCCCAAGGTGCACAAACTTGCAGTTTATTTTGTCCAATTAAGGTTAGCCTTTTTAGTCTCTGACTTATGTTTTTGAACCTTTGCTTACATAGGTTTTCCATGGAAGTTTCTGATGTCTATGCCTCGGAACAAGGGTTTCGAAGTGCGACTTGTTTCCTTTTTAGTATGTTGTTAACATGTCACCTCTGCCAACTCTTGTTAAGGCTTGTCCTACTTCAGTCACAATCTACAGCTCAAGTTAATGAGCTTACCCCCAACATCTTGGTGTCCCAATCATGGAACTCACTTTTGCAAGTGGTTTCTAATTAGATAATATCCTATTTCACTATTCATCATCCTTGCCCAATTGTCTCTTTAAATGTAGTCTTTCTTGACTTCCTCTTCCTTTTACCACCTTAACTTCGACCAATCCAGTCCTCTGTATAAATTTTCTCTTTGGCTAACCATCTAATCACAATTTCTCCTTATTGAGTGTAGTCTCATTGGATCCAGTTCTAACTTCTGAATTGTCATTTCTTTCTTATTTCTTATTTTCTAGTGAGATTACTCAAAATCCTCATTTGCTATTTTAATTCTAAAATATGCTGGTTCATTGTGGATGTCTTATTCATATCTTATCTCTAACTTGGAACGAGCTAAACGGTCAACAGTACATCTGAAGCACTTCTCCTGCTATCCTGATCTAATCCTGTCGGCAGCCTACTCCTGGGTCTCCCTTCTTTGTGGATAATTGATCCAGGGGTTGCTCATTGATATATCTTCGTATTTTTTTCTTATTAGTACTTTATACTCTTAGAGTTTCAGACGATACACCACATGCCTTTGTGGCAGTTTATCTGCAGGATTTCTTGCTTTGGGTTGAATCGTTTAGTACTGTTCCATCACAGGTTTTCTTGCAGTTTTCTGCACCATCCTGTTAATTTTACTGTTGTCAAGAAGCATGAATGGTGATTTCCTTTTCTAGGAAGAAAGCTGTTTCTGGAGAGAGATTCCATGTATATTGTCTCTCACTTTTCTTCTTATTGGGATCATATAGGGAAATGTTTTTGCGGTGGCGGGACTTCATTGCTCTTGCATATCAGAATAGTCACCTTTTTCTACTGTTGATCGGGGAAGGTACAGACTTGTCAATGTTGCTTTAACCATTCACTCGTTCTTATGTCTGCAGGCAGGAACTTGTTTCTGTATTGCCATAATCTGGATGTAATCACCCATAGTAGTGAGTAATATATAGAATTTTTTGTACATTCGCCCCCTCGGGTGGATTTAGTGTTCATAAGACATTCACTTATCAAAGAGAAAACGTTATTATCTGGATGACTTGGCGACAGTAAACAATTTAATGGTGAACAGGTTTAAATTGTAACAGATGCCAAGAAAGAAAACAATATTTTTTTGTTGCTTCAAGAAAGCATTGCGGTCCCAGTTGTTGGTGTCTAAGAGAGAGGAAGAAGTTAATGTTTCTAAAGATACTCCTTGATTAAAAGTTTTGGGAGGATGTTTCCAAGCGTCATCCGCTTATTTGTTATGGACCATTGCCATGCGTGCTGCGAAAGGTAAATTAAATTACACAACTGTGAGGATTTAGGGGGGCAGGCAGGCATAGTTCTGTGCGTTGGGTTTAACTGTGTGTGCTGCTGGAAACTTGTCGCAGAAAAGAAGTGCACTCAGTCTAAAACCGACATTTTTTGCTTTTTTCCCGAACGTACTTTACTTTGTTCTGAATGTACTTCACTTTATTGAACAAAAGGCGTAAGCGCAGTTCTCGTTCCGGCTTAGCCTACACTTTATTCTGAATGTGAAGTTCTGGTCTTCGAGTATATTATTGTCGGGCTATCGTGTTTCCTTCATTCATGGTGTATGGTAATTGCTCAATGCGTTAGTTATATAAACAAAAAAGAAAGTCAGAAATCGGCTTCTGGGAATGCTTATGTTCTGTGTTACGTCGTCTCTTGATTATCTCTCTTCTTTGGATATGCTAGTTCAAGTTGTGACACAATGTAATCAGGGAGTTCATCGGTCGTCACAAATACGAAATGTTTGCAAGAAGAAGGAATCTGTTGTTGCTGTAATTACATTGTTTCTTGATCAGGGACTGATCCACATCTAATGCTGCAGAGACAGGGATATCCTAAGCATCTGTGGTGTCAGCCAAGTGGACGGTCAGATCTCCCCCCCCCCCGTTTACCCCCGCCCTTCTGTTTCCAGCTGATTGGCATTCTTATTAAATTTCGATTTGATGCTTTCCTTGAGGAAAAATAGTTGGTAGAGAACACTCGATAGAACACAATGAGCATGGATCATCACATGAATGTTGACTAGGTCTCCTGGTAAGAATTTCCAATCGGGAAATGGATTGTGACAACAACTGTCGCTTCAGTGGCATGGAACCCGATGGGGCATTGGAGAAATCTAAAGAGCTAGATGTGGATCGACCACCTCATGAAATATGTCGAGCCATCCAAGTTCGTGCTATGGCGCTTGATGGGAGTTGAACTCTTGAAGGATTCCTGGTGAGGACAAGGTATTCATCAAAGGATACTTGCACATATATGGGAACGTATTCACAACTATTCATAGCACAGGAGGACATTTGTATGCAATGGTATTCTCAGCGGACAAGTTACTGCAGTTGCAGCCATTGCATGATGCTGCCCCTCCTATACACAGCCTATACGGGTTCGAAGTACAAGGTAACTACATTTGGTCCTACATTTGTGCTAACCAGAGAAGTTGCGTTTACTTGGTATGTCATCACATACTTTTTCGTACTATTATTTAATATGAAAGAAGTGCTACTAAATTCCGTCATGACGCGGAAGGTATTTTTTTATAAAGTGGATTAATTAAAAGTCAATTGTTGATTACGTCTCAAATATAATGGGACAACCTCCGTTTAAAAAAACAATGAAACGTAAAGAAAAGGGGTTGCAAATTTAAGCATGCATACAGAGAAGTCTTATTGCATGATGTGTTCAATATAGTGGGACTTAATACATTAGATATTGACTTTTTACGCTAAAGGTCGGAAAAAAAAAGATATAGAGAAAAGGGGGAGAGTGTATTAGCAGTGTTTATGTTCGAGCTTTAAAGAAATTGGTTTCTCTTTTCTTTTCTTTTTTTTTTTTTTTCCTGTCCGCTCTCCTCTCTCCTCTATATATATATCAACCCTAATTTGTATAATTACCATAAGTCCCCCTACCATTCCTTGAGCCATTTAAATTCTACTCGGGACTTTTATTGTTACGAAAATGTCCATTATATTTATTTATGAAAGATGGCGCATTAAAAGAACTTAATAGCCCATTTCGCACATACATACGCACACCTGCACTTGATATATATACACACACCTATCTCTAACATAACACCCACAATTACACCCAAAATCACACCTAACTCACAAGAGAACACACAGGTACACGTAGCAAACACTGGAAAAAATATACACGGCACCCCTCTAAACACACGGTAAAACACACACCAAAATACACACTGAATTCACATACTAGCAGATGGAAAGGAAATTACCCCGAGAATTTCCCTCAATCCCTCTGTTCTCTTGCCAGAATCCCTGCTCCCCCGAGCTTCAGTTCCACATTGAAAAGATTTCGTTTGTACTCGTACTCTTTAGAAATGTCTCATGCCATACTGGTTTTGTTAAAGAAATCTAAGGAGCTTATATGTGAGTACTCCTTGGCATATTAGTTACTCGTGCTTGAGTGTTATACTCGCACGATTAAGGGAGAAATGACAAGTGACAAGAGATACGAGTCATACATTCTCAATTTGATAGGGTCTACTACTAAATTCCGTCATGACGCGGAAGGTAATTTTTTTATAAAGTGGATTAATTAAAAGTCAATTGTTGATTACGTCTCAAATATAATGGGACAACCTCCGTTGAAAAAAACAATGAAACGTAAAGAAAAGGGGTTGCAAATTTAAGCATGCATAAAGAGAAGTCTTATTGCATGATGTGTTCAATATAGTGGGACTTAATACATTAGATATTGACTTTTTACGCTAAAGGATCGGGTAAAAAAAATATAGAGAAAAGGGGGAGAGTGTATTAGCAGTGTTTATGTTCGAGCTTCAAAGAAATTGGTTTCTCTTTTCTTTCTTTTTTTTTCTTTTTTCCTGTCCTCTCTCCTCTTTTCTTGCTCGATCTTTCTCTTCTTTGCTTTTGGTTTTCTTCCTTCTGCTGTCTCCTCTTCTCTTTTCCTATTTCTTCTTCTCTTCTTTTATCCTTTTTTTTTTGTTCCTCCTTTCTTTTCCTTACTGCCCAGCTGTCTTCCTTCTATAATTATGGCTGCTTCCCCTGATAAGCCACCAAATTTTCATTTGCTTATCTCCCAAGTTGTACATGTCAAGTAAATCTATGTGTTATACTTCTTCTTTTGGATGGAATATGTGTTTAGGTTCATACAATTTATTTCTTTTGTGAAAACATATTCAAGAGGTAATTGTCGTCATATTTATAGTAGACCTCATATTCATAAAGTTTTGGGTTTTCTTGGAACTTTTTTGTTAAAAGGCCTTTCTCTTATGAGAGAACATCATTTGGGTCGTTTTTTTTTTTTTTTGGGATTGAAGGAAGGTACGGAGTGCATAATTTTGGTTCCAACAAATGCAGTTCTCTATTTGGACTTTTGAATTTGCAAAAAGACCGGATCACGACGGATATCGCAACTCAGTTTTTGCAGTTCTCTCATTTACTCTAGACGCTTCAAGAGACAGAACCATCTTGAAAGTAGGTCAAAACTTTGCACTTCAATTGTACTTAACAAGTGTTTATGAGCTTGTTTCTGTGCAACAGATTTTTCCTTTTTTCTTATGGGCTTCTTCATGATACTTATGATCAACTAGTATCTTCATTTGGTCATTCTTTGGCGAAAGGCTTGAGGCGTTGCAATACTTTTGAGAAAGTCTCTGTAGTCCTACGTTGTTACCTTGGAAGTACGTTTCAAGTTACCTTAGGTATTTGGTACAAGCTGTTTTCGTACCCAAAGGATCAAGTTAACATGTAGTTCAACTTGAAAGCCTTTTTGTGAAGATATTTTTTTTCTTTTTGAATTTATTTTTTTAATCTGACTGCACTTAGAAATATCTTTCAAGGTACCTGCATACCTGAAGTATCAAGCCACCACGTACCCTAACGAAGATATATTTTTTTTTACATTTTAAAGATTTCTTTTATTGTTGTGACTGAACTTAGGAATATGTTGTAAACTGCCTATGTACCAAGTAGTAATGTTATAACATTTTAAAGCATCAAATCATTGCATAGTTCAAGGAAAAAAATTAAAAGATATTTTTTATGCTGAGTAATGCAACTATACTTCATAATATGCTGCCTACGTACCTCTAAAGGATGAGATCATCACGTAGTTCAAGATATTTGTCTGAGAAAATATTTTTTTTTTTAAAAAGCTGGTATTTTGTTTTGTTTGGTTCAAAGGAAAAAGATTTTTTTCATGATTGTTGTGACTGAGCCTGGAGAATTTTCCTCAGGCTGCTTACGTATCTGAAGAATCAAGCCATCATGTATTTTAACAATTTTTTTTTTTTTTATACCCTAACTTTTTCTTAGACTATCCTTTTTAGGGTTTTTACCTTAACGGACTTTTTCTTACTTTTTTTCTCATTTTCTTTTTGCGCTCTAACCTTTGCCTAAATTGCCATTTTCAAAGTTATCAGCCTAGTGGTATTTTTTTCTTTCACTTCATTTTTCGTGCCTTAACTTTCACTTTAAACGCTCATTTCAAAGGTTTTAGCTAGCGAGCTTTATCATTTTTTCTCTTTAGTGGTTGAACTTTTGCCTAGACTACCATTTTCGGGAGTTTCACTCTAGCAAGCATTTTTTTTATCCTTCCATTTTTGTATCCTAAATTTTGTTTTGACTGTTTTTTTCAAGGTTTTCAGCCTAGGTTTATAAAATTTATTATCTGGATGGGAATCAAGGAAATGAGAAGTGCATTTGAAATGGATGTCCGAGTTATGATACAAATTCATTAAAAAAATTATATTTGATTGTATAGTGTATACTAGCTATGCATACAACACAAAATTGGCGGTTATTCTAGTTTTAACATAATTTTTTTTTGTGTCAGGCAAGCAGGAGAATTGTCGTACGAGATTTCTTATTCACTTTAAGAGGCGCAGTTTCATAAGATGGCAATATAGAGTGCATTTTCCATATGCAAAGTCAATTTCTTGTAATATGACTGCTGGCATTCCAAAGTGAACTTCCAGTTCATAAAAAGACCTTCCTGGATGAAAGGGAAGGTAAGCCAATGCGCTGATGTGTTACCAAGACGATTTTTTTATATTTTTCCTCCAATGCAGAAGTCCTTTTTGCATTTGAGGACATTACAAAATTGTTGTTCGATTTTCGAACCCCCATTTATTAGTCCATGGTTCAGGAGCACAGATGCAGATGATGGCATAAAAGTATGTCACCCAAATGATTTGTTTGGACCGCCTTTTATAGTAACTCATCCATGTTGTGGGTGACCATGGATAAAGTAGGCCATGAAACCTTCATGAAAGAGTGTATAGGCATTGTCATTGACTCAATACTTGCAAGAAATATGTCGCACCAATTATGCGCCAATTTTGCCACGGAATGAATATATCCAAAGCGAGAGAGTGAATCACTGTTGGATCATTTGATAGTTCTTCCATTTCGCGAGGACATATCTTAGTAACGCCAATAGGCTTCAATTGAGGTTTTTCGAAGTCTTTAAAATCTGTGTTGTATGATACCTGGCAGGACTACATCTGTAAGGTTGGCCTGCTCTTCTATTTTTGCGAGGTGAGAAACTTGTTGAAGTCATTGACACCTTCGTTTTGCACATTTATCTCTGTTAAGCCTTTGTTCTTCGTCTCCATCATGCTTAAAAATTTGGATGATTCATTCATTATGTCAAGAGAGGTTTCGCTATTCTTCTTAAGGTGCATTGCTTAAGTGATCGTACCTGTCGAATTCTCAACTTTGGGCAGGATTATATCCCCATTGCAATTAGGTGTTGGATCTGCTTCTTAGGATGAAGCACTTATCATAAGTTCTTCCGTCACCAGCTGTTTGCTCCCATCCATGTTGTGGTGTTGGATCTTCATATAGCAGTGATAAGGGCAATAGTTGGGGTCTAATCTTTTCTTCCTCCTCGGGCTTTATTAATCCCCAATAGAGTTATAAGGTCTTCGATAACCAACTCATTGAAGAGATCTTTGATGGTTTCACAGGGGTTCGGGGTCGTATGTTTAGCATTTTTGTTTTGTATTTTTATTTGTATAATTTTTCGTATTCAGTTAGAAAATATGCTTCCATCAAAAAAAATTAGTTACTTTTTTTTTAACATTGAGTCAAATTTGGGTGAGAAAAGCTAAAAATACCTCTGAAGTGTGTTCAGTTTTTTATCACTCTTCGAGTAATTTTATCTCTAACGAAAACAAAAAATGATAAAAATACACAAAAAAAAAAGAATCCTTTTCATCATCATTGCAGAAAATAAAAAATGAAAATAATAAAAGTACGGCCCATACGAGTTGTTTTTTCCTTCATTTCTAAACTGTCGTTTCAACCTCTTAGATCGTTTCAACCTAAGGCCACACCTACTACCGCAGTTACAACCAAAATCTTTCCGTAATATATTTACCAGGCAAAAGATACAAGTGCAGGTTGTTCCACAAAGCACCGTATATGAAACATTTCGTGATGACTTTAATTCTAAACTCGTCTCTGAGGCCAATTTATTGAAATCGAGGAAGGGATGTGAAGGTGCATTACCAAAAACCAAGTTTCCAAATGTCAATAGTGCATGCATTACATAAGTTTGCCTTTCAAAAACACTAAGATTACAAGGAAAGAACAGTAAGCGTTCGACATCACTCTTAGAAGAAACTTGTGCACAAAATGATAGTTTGTTCTTGAGCTTCTGCAAATGATCATCACAGGCGAACCTTTACGCACTCCTTGAATTCCTGCAAATGCTTCCTGAACTTTTGCTAAAGGGCTAGGACTTTAGAAGTGTCATTCGGTATAATACCAGCTTGGCCTTCACGTGCATGGGTTCTAAAAATTGCAGGTCTCCTTCTCCACTTAAGAGTGAGTTGCAAGATAAAAGTTAATTATTTAGCACACCTGTCGGAGTTCAAAGTGCAAAGACATTGTCACTTATGCAACTAAGAAACCAAGAACAGGCAAGGAAAATATATTCTAGGGAGTTTGATATCTTCACAGTTTCATCAAAGTATGTTTGAAAGAAAAAGAAAGACGAAAACTTCCATCTTCAGCCAGTTGCACTTGGAAACCCTGGAAAGAAAAACTTGAGGGGAAAAACAATTACTTCTGACTGCTGCAAGAACTGTTTAGACTCAGGGTAGAAGGGAATCAGCATTGGCAATAACTAAATTCTTCTTCCTGAGAGGGTGGTTTTGTAGAGCCAAATGGCAACAGCACAGTAAGCAACAGAGTTGGATAGTTTGTCACTGGTGGAGGTGGTAATGGCGAACGAAAGTGATAAGACATGGTAGCTACTTGAAAATAAACAAATCTATCCTGCCAAAAGCACAAGATTTTCAGGCACAAACAAAAAAGAACCTGTTTTTGATTCCAGAAAATGTTCCTGGAATCTATTAAACCCGTCACAAAGCTAGAACATAAGGTGCTCAAATGTATGCATCACATGATGCCCAAAACACATTTGATAGTCACCTAAAGTAGAGAGAAGGATCTACTGTCCAGGCCAGAGTCATTTATTCGTACAAGCTCAAAAAAAGTTAGTTGTGCATTTGGTTCTGAACAAAGGGAATGAATCAAGGTTGTGAGCATACCTTTGGATTTCTACAATGTTGCAAGGGGAGATCCAGCATCCCTGAAGTATGACGCGAGATCAATATCCAGGTCCTCAAACATATTGATGAAAGGGTGCGTCTGGAAGAAAAAACGAATTAATTAGTTGGCATTTTTGAGCGGCTGTTGAGCAAGAAGCCAAGGATTGCACAAGTACCATCAATTCATTTGCTGATAATCTATCCTTTGGGTCTTTTTGTACACTGAGATAACCAAAAAATAAACCAACTTCATCAGAATAAAGAGATTGAAAACTAAATTGAATATGTGGAGTATGCACTTAATACAATTGCCAAATGCAAAATAAAATTTTGGAGTGACAAGTGATAAAAAATAGGATTATCCTACAGCTGAAGGTGCACGAAGGTCCTAGAAAGTTCCTACAAACAACCAAAGCCATCAAGTTATGGAAGCTTAAAGTCAGCGAAGTAGAATGGTTAGTTGTTTACCAAGCAGATATAAATGAACAGAACTCTGGAGAAAATTGGTCAGAAGGTGCGCGAGGAGGTGAATGATCAACAATAGTTTCCATAAGCTCATAAACATTAGTCCATCCTTCCCCTTGCTGTGGTGGGGAATATGGGAACTGACCGGTTGCACACTCGAGCAAAACTAACCCCAGGCTCCAAATGTCACTACTGTATTCATATCTGTTTCCAACAATTCTTTCTGGCTGCAGCCAACAATTGAATATCAATCAAGTTCGCCGGAGAAAAAAAAGCAGGAGACTGCTAATGAACCAGAAGGATTTTAGTTTATTTGGCATAAATGCATATATTACTCACAGACATATAGTTGTACGTGCCCACAAAAGTGTTAGCCTGTCCAGAGGTGCTGGCCAGTATTACACTCACACCAAAGTCGGTGATTTTCACTTCACCTCTATGATTTATCAGCAAATTTGAAGGTTTCAAGTCCCTGTGAATAATATGTTTTTCATGATGAAGATACCACATACCCTTGAGCACCTGAATTTGAATGCATGCATAGGAAGCTGATGTTTCTTAGTAATAATCCAAACTTATTCTCACTGAAAACAGGGATATAATATCTCCCACCTGCTTAGAGATGGCTGCAAGATACGGTTCTGGAATTGATTTGACTTTTTTCAAAAAATCAGCAAGAGATCCTCCATCCATATATTCCAAGATTATTGAGATGGCACCATTATCATAGAAAGACTGATAGCAAATGACAACATAGGGACATTGTGATGACTGATTAATTTTCAGTTCTTGTGCAAGCTGCTTGCGATAAGATTCCTCGATGTTCATTTGAATAACCTGAATTACAAATGTTAAACCAAATGTTATCATTCCAAAAGAGCGGCAGCTAAACTACTTGTACATATATTTACATGAGAGAGAGAGAGATAGAACAGATATTTAAAGGCTTTATATACACTGTTGCTTATACATAATGTTGATTGGCAGGACCATATAGTAAAATAAAATATCCGAAGTGTCAGTTGGCTTACTATCAGAAAAACATTTTTGCCAGCTAAGCCCGCAAAATCCACGAGTTATCTCTTCCTTTTTCTTGAGACTAGTCAGGAACATGAAGCACGTATAACAGCAGTTCCAGAATAAGGCCAAGAACTATTGTGACAAAATAGAGCTGGCATACTTAAATACATTTAACACACAAGCATACATACGGGTTTCAAGCATTTAGTTCATATTTCCTTCAACAAAATGTAAACCATCAGAGATAAGAGTTGCATCCGCCAACTGTCTATATTAAAAAGAAACCTCTCCAATTCCATAAATTGATTGCAGCTGTTGGCGGCAACCCCGCAGCTGCATGAGCAGACACTACCAGGCTAACAATTTAAGTTACTCCCTGATTTGACAGCTGACAAGAGAACCAGTGGTAAGCCTGTATCTAAACGGGACAAGTACCAAGACCGTAAAAAGCTTACTGGTCCTAGCAGAACAAGGCAAAGAACTAAATGCGGAAGCACTTGATGTACGCCCTTGTAGTATATACTGCTCTAAAGACAATCAATCTATCCTTGGATGAAATATGCTAGATAAATCAGCTAACAGATGTGAAATAAATAAAACATTATTATGCACACTGCGCTTGACATATAGAACGTAAAACTTAGGAAAGAAAGAGAATTCTGCTTTAGAATGACCAAATCGAGTGATGCAGCTCAGTATTGAAGTTTACAGTACCTTCAAAGCAAAAAACTGTCCAGTCCATTTGTGTTGTACAAGTCGCACAATTCCACCGTTTCCCTTTCCAATGACTTTAACTGCATCGAAATCAGCTAAGCTTAACTGGTTGTCTGATGGCTGTATAAGGGATGGCTGAACACATGCTTCGAAAACATAAAACGAGTAAGAAATCTTCATCGCAACTAAAGACTGAGATACAACTTTAATGCCAGAAGCAACTATCAGACATGACACTAATAATAGTCAGCAGCTGAAACAAAGGGGCTAGATCCACACCATTTGTTGCTAAATCCGAAACTTTGTGAGAGAATTTGTTGTCAAAGATAAAACTTCATCTGTATTGTATACTGTGACAACAAAATTTTGTTGAGAAGTGCGGAAGTAGCAAAAAGACACGGTTTTTATCCTGTACTCTGTGGTATTGCCCAACATAAGAATCCAAATATCACGTAAGCAAACTCAACGCTCTAGACTAGTGACATTACTTTCTACTTAGTATACAGAAAAGTGAATACCGGGTAAACAACCAGTATTCAATGGCACGCGTCAGAATGAGCATACTAATAAAGTCTAGGTACTAACAACATCGTCGTCATCATCCAAGCTTTTGTTTCAACTAGCAGGGGCTAGCTACATGAACTTTTTTCTTACCTTTCCCCTATCAAAGCACATGGTAACTTTTCTCACGATTTCTCCCCAAATTACCCTCTGTCTACCCCTACCTCGTCTTGCCCCATCAACTTGGCACAGATCTAGGTGCCAAGAAATTTTTGGCAATCACGTCATTACTTTACCTACTTTATCTGATAATGTCTATAGGCATACTTACCTGCCACAAACATAATACGGCTCACACTTAGTCATTGATTCAGCACTCTCACATACAACTATGCCATAATCAAGTGAGGCACAGCGGTATATGTCTCACTAAGCGACGTCTATTTTTCATCGAAGTGGTAACATACCCAATTGAAAATTCGTACAAGTAACCAAACCGTCTAGATTTTAGCCCTAATGGAAACCAACACTCAGGTGAAACAATACCAACATTGCCTATACCTTAAACAAAGCGAAATCAGATGCCAAATCGAAAAATTCCCACACTACAACGCAAGAATCCCAATCAAAGCTCAAATTCACATCTAGAAATTTTCCGAAAATCGCGTTACCGTTTCAACTTGGCTCGACGAAACGACACGAACGCCGTCCCTGTTAACTAGTAGATCACCATCCATAAACGTTCCAGATTCAGTTCTACAATGCACACCAAACAGACACATACATAAGATTACACACAAAACTACACGTTGAGAGAGAAGGACAGAGAGAGAGACTTACAGGAACTTAGAGAGAGACACTTGATCGGGAGGAGGGAGGGAGAGCTTGAGGCTAGGGCCTAAGGCTCCCTTCTTCATGCTGCTAGCTCTGAATCAACCGATTGATTGATTGATCCGGTTGGTTTTTGGTGCAAAAAAAACCCTTTCGGAGGCGGTGTTCTTATGGTCGTTGCAAAGTCTTTGGGGAGATTCGACTGGTAACGGTAAAAGGGAGCACCGTCTTTCACCTCAGCATGAGAGATTACTTGCAGGCTTGCAGGTGAGTCCTTCCTTACTTTACCCCGCAACTTCCAGCTCTGCTGACTCTTCTTCCCTCTTCCCTGTCCTTGACTTCTCTGAACCAGTTAGACCTGCCTTAAAAAAAGATAATATATACGACCGTACATCTGGTAACTTACCCGTAACACTCTACGACCGTGTCTTGCGGATGGATGGATCACTTCTACTTTTTTTAATAATCTTTCACCGTCCGCGCGTCTTAATACGAGTTTTTGTTTTAGATAATTATTTTTTTAATACTTAATTACTTTTTTATCTCATTTTCAACTTTATTTATCTGTCTAACTCATTTTTTAAAATCGAATTAGACAAATATATTGAAAACGTGATTTGGAATTACGTTTTCTTTACTTGAAATTTCTCTTTGAAAATGAGATTTTCGAAAATGGGTTAAATAGGTAAATAAGATTGAAAATGGGATAGAGGAGTAATTAAGTAATAAAAAAATGATTATTTATGACAAAAACTCAACGTAATACGGCGGACGTGAAGGTTTACTACACTGCCCCTCACAACATAATATAGCAGATCGAGGTAGCAACTTATGTGGACCGTTAAACTAAAGGACAGATGGTCGAGGTGACAACTTACGTGAACCATTAAACTGAAGTTCTCTATCTCTGTGTGTGCGTGTGTGTTGGGGATTGAGAGGGAGGGGGGGGAGGATAATTAACCATCACCTATTTACGGTTAGTTAGTTATTGACATCGACTAGTAAAGCTAAAAAAAAAGTGTTAAATTATGTTGCTAAGAGTGTCCCCAAAAAATTTCATTGGACCATGATTAGGAGTCTCTAATTGTTCTTATATATTCAGATAGGCAAATTGAATATGTGTGTCACACTGCCTCTAGTGGACAGAGAAACGCTGTCATTTGGTAAAAGTTAAAAGGCGGGGGTTGTCCCTTTGTTTTTACGTTCTCCCCCTCTTCTTCTGTTTACAGCCGTTCTTCATTCTGACAAAACAACGTCATCAACATCCCTGCTCTACTCGTTCATTTTGTTGGTGAATATACGAGGAAGGAGAAGGAGAATTGTTGTGTTTTGAATTTCGAGTGGAATTTTTAAGAGGTGGTGCCTTCATTTTTGGCCGCAGATATCACCACACAGGAAGCATAGGGAGGCTTGTGCCTGCACGCTGCTCCTTGATTTCTTATTTTCTCTGTACACTTTCAACGATATTTTGACAATAGTGCGCCTCCTTCTAACGTACGTGTATGAGATTAACCATCACCATAAGCAGTACAACAACTTTGTTGTTGTTGAATCTCAATTTGATTAGGTTCATATGATTCCCCTAAAAATACAGAGATGACAAAGTTATTCTACTGAGAATCAAAAATTGTATTTTGCCTTGCTTAATTACAAATTTCTTGATTGTTTTAAACTATCGTAAATTAGTAAATTAGCTTGAATCTTGAGACAACTTTTGTCAAAATTTACAAAACGGTATTTTTTTTGCATGAAAAGTTTAGGTTCTGTTCATCAAGTGTCCGCCTCACATATTTTTTTTGCCGCTGCCACTCTCACCACAAAAATGTCACAACTGATATCAATACTTTCCTTCTCAGCGTAACAGAAAAGGCGATGCATTCATTTTGACAATTTTGACAAACAGATGCGAGGAAGAAAAAGAGCAAAGATGCCTCATTTTGACCAAACCAAGTACCCAATTCTTCTATATAAGAGGAATAGAAAGGTGAAGGCGAGGAGGAAAGAGAAAGGAAGCCGGTGTATCTTATCTTGCTAAGACAACAACGAAGAATTAAGAATTTAAAAGAAGAGAATTTCCTGCTCTTAACCCTAAACGGCGTCATTTCTATGTGTACCACAGGTAGCGCACCTATTGGGACCACAGGGTTCGATTTGCCCTGTTGTCCAATCCCGCACTGGATGCGAGACAAATTGGTAAATGCCCTACTTGGTCGGTCCTTTCGAGGGTAGGGTGAAACCGTGAACCAAGCCATTATGTATTCGGGGAATTGTAACGTCTTTAGAACAACTCCATTGAAGACAAAATTCAACCCACTGTGTTGCATTCCTCGTTTAACAGTGATTAACGCGGTTGCAAAAAGTCACGAGATACTTTCTTTTCATAGTACTATCGTCAGACTTTTATGTTTTAGCAGGTCAAATTTAGGCAATCTTTCTCTCACTATTTGCATCTATTATTCGTAGATGTCGGCTCACAAACATCAAATGCAGCCGCAGCAAACATGATAAAAGGATTATCAACTTGGTGCCACCATTTAGTTAGGCTTAGGCCCACTCTATTACTAGTCATGAATATGTGACCAACCACCTTCGAGACACTTAAATGCATAAACCACATAAATATTAGGCGAAAAAACAGATGAAAAGACGTGCCAAGCGCAAGGAAACGAGGAGTACAATCATATCAAAGCACGTTACTTTCGCAGAAGCCAAATCTGCTTCGACAAAAAGACTAGCCAAAGAAGTATCAACCCGAGAAATCTCAAATCACCAATATGATTTGAAGCATTACTACCTACCACTAGAGGGCAAGATCAACCGAGGAGTAACGCCCTCTACAATCTCGTGGAAAATTTATCGTTACTCGTCAATTGCTTTCTTTTTATCGAGGGCTACCATCATTGTGTAACCCAAACTAAGTGGCGTCCGATACCCGGCTCGAACTTGTTAATAAGCACAACCAAGCTTCCGCATGAACCAAATCAACAGATTTTCTTCTTTTCACAAACCAAGCATAAGATCCCAGGAACATGGGTGATAAGCTTCCGACAAAAGATCACATCTGAACGAGTTTCCAAAGCCTTAGCACTTATGAGGCACTTGTGGCATTTTCCTCCTCCGTAATCAAAAAGTAGAGTACATCATACAAGGTTAGCAATGACAACCGAATTACACGATGGAAGAACTCAAGAGGCTCGGATGAAAGATCATATCATAAAAACGATAGCTGCTTCAACATTATAGACACGAGTTATCAACCAAAATTTGTATTTACATCTCCATGCGGATATCGCATGAAAACTTGTTGGACATTACTATGATCCTTTCCTATCCACATTATGCCTAACTAGAATTTGTATGCTTCACCTAAGAGGCAAGCCCCTCCCGGAATGAGGCCATGTAATTCAGAATTCCACCATGTTGAAAGAGAATTTGGACAGTAGCTGTGGAACGCCTGATATTACCGGTCCATAGGTCTGCACAAAACAATCATAAGATAATTTTAGTTTGGCGTTTCGGTATTACTGACTAAGGGCGCTCATAAATCCCTGATAGAGTTGATATTTATGTTGTTTAAGATTTTGTCTTGAGCACAAAAAGTTGGTATTGAGGCACTGCTACTAACCGCCATTAATTCATGCACTCCGAAAAAAGCTTCAGTACCTTGTGGTTTTCATGAATTTGACACAGTGGGACTGCTAGTAATTTCAGGTTTCGAGGTACAATGAACTTCTGACTCGCTGGCAATTTGACAAGAAAGAGTTTTGTGCACTCCTACAGTCAAAATTAGAACAAGAGAAAAAAGGTGGTGTTATGCCAGAAAATAGGAAGAAGGAAACAGTTCTTACTGAAAACTACCTTGGGCTTTTTCACATTAGGGGGCAAATATGGGCACAACAATGCCTCAAAATCAGATTTCCACCACATCCCAAGACATTCTCCCACCTAGACATTGAAAGCTGATGCATATTCAGAGCTCAGATTGACATTACTACAATAGAGACATCTTAAAAGAAAATCATATACCTCCCAGTTCGCCCCACTTCCCTGTTCATCAATAGATAGCTTGCTTAAAAGCTTACGCTTCAAGCCATCAACATCTGCAGAATAGAAACAAATAAAATTACTTAATCAAACAAAGTATTCTAGTTATATCTAGGATGTCCTTACCATTACAGTTGCTACGACATGAAATTACTGAGTCAAAAAAAGATATCCTAGTTAAATCTAGGATGTCCTCACCATCAAAGTTGCAACAACACAGCAGCACTCTAAAATGGCATCTTACCTGATTCACCAGGTCTTAAGCGACCACCTGGAAGCCTAAACATGCAATTCCGTACTTGCAACAATAACAGATGTGGATGTTTGAACAACTCAACCTGCATTCAGAATTTTTGCATGCCTCTCAATTTACAATTCGTGATCAAGGATAAGACAATACCGTTGCTCACATATACAAAGCAGATAGGGTTTCTTCAGAAAAGTCAAAAAGAAAAAAAAAGGTAGAAATTCTTACGTGATCTAAGACAAGTCAAAAAACAAGTAGTAACTCTTATGCCATCTTTTCAATACTGCTGTACAAACAACAGAGAAGTATATACTGCCACTGGTTTGTAAAGATAACTAAAATTTGTATACAAATAGTTCTTTTGATAATTTGTCATGGATTTACCTGTCTTCGACCTAAAACAAGACCAAAGTAAGCATAAAAATTTATCAATTGGCGTCCAAAAGTCAGAAAGGTGGAGTAAAATGAGTCTAAACTGGCGAATACTAGTAGTTCATTTGGAGATTGGATTAGTTCCACATTATCCTATTATTAGTATGAAGTTGGCTCTACTCGATGCTGCGAGACTGGACCGTTACTGGAGCCAACAGGACCGGACCCCAAATGAAGATATGGGGAACAAGACCTTATGTACAACTTTGCTGGACACTCGGAAGGGCTACGAGAATCAGATCCTTAATGGCTATATACAAGACTCGTCAGAGACTACATAGGTCGGCCTAAAGCGCTACTTAACCAGCCCTGAAGGAGCATGTTTACAATACATAACCTTGTGCACTCCTGTAGAAGGTGAGTGTGTTATAGTTACAGGTAGAGCTCATTAATGATCAGTATCACTTTATTGGTGCAAAAAATATGACTTGATTACTGTCATACATCAGATTAGCGTTAGATCATGATGCAGCACTGATTATTGTTTTAGGTGCCCCTGCTACAAATTTACATAGTTAGAAGCAACGTAATGACTTTCCAAATTTGAAAAGCCTCTATGGCAAATGGTATCCACCTAACTTAGCGCTCATATCTTAGGCATCAGTTAACAATTGACGTGCATAAAAAATTCAATAGCTCACATATAATGGCATTGCCCAGAAATACGTAGACATCGGTAGCATTGCCAATTTAGGTCAACTCGTTCATGCATATCCTGAATTTATTGGAACAAACTCCGCAACTTCAATAACTTGACAGAATGCACTGCAAAAGCAATTGCGGCAGTAGAGAAGTTTACTTAATGCTTCTCTTGTTCATGGAAGCCAAGGCCAATAGAGACCCAAAACCGATTAAGTGCAACGTAACGCCTTAAATTTTCCACAAAGCGTATACCCTCAATATCAAACTACAGAAAAGGTGTTTTAAGACACAAAATGATCCTTTTATTTCACTTGCACTGATCTTATAAGCACAGCAATCTCAAATACACGCACATGTACAAGAGGAAATCCTACTCCCTCCACTTCATAACTTCTGTTCTCATCCCACTTCTACAAATTCCTAGAACAGCAATTAAGCACTGGATTTTCTTATTGTTTCTGACCTGGTCTCATCGCTAACTAGTAGTACTTCAGTTCTCAATGTTTAGACCTTTAAATTAGATCATAAAAGTTCCAGACAACCAGAGGGGAGAAACAGGAATTAACTTATCCGAGAACAAGACCACATGGCACTGCATATCACTCAGAACTTCAGATTCAAACTAGCCCGCAAGAGAGTCATGGGGAGCGTCACGTGGCTATATGTATTTTCTACATTTAATAGCCCGCTAAAACACAACGCTCCCGCCATAACAAACTACTTAGCAATAGTGACACTGTAAATAACTCACCACAATCACTGCTTCCACACAAGTCCTCAGGCCATAAGCATCATAACTGAAAGACACAAGTCTAGCATCAAGAGAAATACAGTCGAAAATATATACAGCGGTGAAGCGTACATAATCTTCTGGGCATACAATAACAATACGTAGATAGTCAGAGCAGAGATACAGACTTGGATTTCATGCGCTGGATTCGATCAAACAAGGTTTCCTCTTTGGATGGGGCGGCTTCCTTGGAACCAAAATAGTAACTGTTGAGTGGGTAGATGTCCAAAACAAGATTTTGGCTCTGACTGCCGCCGTTATTCTGGTTGTCACCATTAACCAGCGGTACAATTGCTTCACTCCTCATCTCCATGGAGTGATTTATGGATTTGTACTCTTTGTAGACAGATATAGTGAGGGAAGCGGTAGAAAGACGAAGAAATAGGAAGAAAGAAAAGTACTGGTAAACGTATCGGTACGGTGGGCGTTCGGCACGTGGCCTCTGATCAGGGTCTGTCATTGGCCGACATAGAATTTTATCATGATAAATAAATATTCTATTTATAAGGTGATTACTTTTTATGCTTTGAGACGATCGTTTGCGAGATGTAAATACAGTAATTCCGTTGTATGACCGAAAAATAGACGGAAAGGAGCTATGGATACTGCTATTACAGGAGGAAAAAAAAAAACCTTGAACAAGGACTTGCAATTGCTTATGAAAAGTTACAAATTGTTGTGACAAGAGGTGACAATCGGCGTCTAAATGTTGCAACAGTTTTTGTAACGTCTCAATATAACTAGATGTGTCAAATAGGCCGGGCTTGGGCCGGCACAGCCCAAGCCCAACGGGCCTCCAACAAACAGGTCCGGGCTGGGCCAGTGGGGCTGCCAAACGGGCCGGGCCAAATTAGGGGAAATCTAGGCCCAGTCTAAGCCCTAGGCCCGGGCCCAAATTTTTTTTCTTCTTTTTCAAAGTGGGTAATTTTTGTTATTTATTTAAGCAAATTGTAATGTAGTACTATGACTAAGATTCTTGTTATTATGTAAGCAAATTGCTCTATCTCATTTACATATTTCAATTTTAAATTTCATCTTTCATATACTTTAGGTATGTCCAATATTCACAATTTAACAAACATAATCTTTATCCTTTTATTTCATTATAAGTCATATACATTGAAGATAAATGTGTTCATAGGCTCTCCTCCTTTTATCCGGACTTGAGACCGGCTGCTTGTAAACAAACAGGTAAAGTTACCTATTTTTTTATATATACGAAAAATATATATCTTGCTTGTAAAAATTTATTATATTATATTATATTATATATATATATATATATGAAAAAAAATTATATTTTATGAAAAATTTTATTCTTAAAACTTAAGAGAAAAAAAATAAAAAGAAATTACCTAATCATCCGGAAGTACTTCAACATCCGAGTCACTGCTCTTCCTATCATCAATCGGTTTATCTTGCTCGCGGTATTTCGCATCAAGATAATCCTTCCAACATACACATAGCTCGAGCGACTCGGGGTTAAGACGACTCCTCCTGTCATCCAAAATCCTCCCGCTCGCTGAAAATGCCGACTCTGAAGCAACCGTGGAGGCTTGCACTGGCAGTACATCCCGTGCAATTTGGGATAAAGTTTTATACATGTTTTGATTTTGTTTCAAAAAATTTAACAAATTAAAATTAACATGTTCTTGCATTGATAAATCAGAATAATGATCAGTATTTGAATATACACCAATCTCATTAAAAGAGAAAAAAGTAGACGAACCTGCCGAATTAGAAGTACCTTCACCTGGTAGTTGTCTTGCTACTAGATGTTCAAAGCCCTTAAGGTATGGCGCATAATACCTCTCAGCAGTCGATGATGAAGCTCGTCCGCGCACGTCAGCAGAATTACGATAGAGGTTGAACAGTTCCTCAAATGTCTTGCTCACTTTCGCTGTGAGTGCGGTTGTGTCCTCTAGTGGGTAGCACATTAATCTCGATATCTCTTGTATCGAGACGTTCACGCCATGCAACTTTAACCTAGGATCTAAACAAGTAGCCACAGCAAAAATAACAGGCAGTTCACTCCAATATTTATTAAACTTTTTATCCATCACTTTTACTATTTCCTTAAAGGGTCCTATATATCTCCATTTTGTTAACATTGTAGCCATCTTGAGAATTTCTATTACAGCGAGAGGAGAGGTGGGATAGTACGTACCAGACAATAAATTGGTAGACGTGTAAAATACCTCCAAAAATTCAGCTAGGTATGTGGCCATCTGCCATTCCTCTTGAGTTGGCAAGCCGGCTGGGAACAAGGTTAGTAGAAAATGCGTATAGACTTCTCTGTATGCCAGAATGTGTAAAAGCATATGGTATGTAGAGTTCCACCTGTGGACCACATCTGTAACTGCTCTCCTGCGAGGCATATTATATTCAACACACAACGTTTTAAATTGTTGTGTTCTCGGACTCGAACTATTAACATACGCTGTCATACCCCTCATTTTGACAAGAATATCTCCTGCAGCAGCTAAACCATCTTGAACAATTAAATTAATTATATGACAAACACAACGAACATGAAATAATTTACCAGAAAGTACAGGTTTGAGGCTCTCCTCTAAAGCATCAACAACAGTTGTATTGTTAGAAGCATTATCAAAACTAATACTCATAATCTTATCCTTTAATTTAAACGTGGTACATGCTTTTAATATAATACTAGCAATGTTCATTCCATCGTGCGGAAAAGGAAAGAGCTCGAAAGCGATGATTCTCTTGTGCATAATCCAATCTACATCAATCCAATGGGCCGTCACACAAGTATAACTAACAAAAGTAAACGGAGATTGCCAAATATCAGAAGTAAGACTAACTTTACCGTCAAAATTATCGAAATAATCGATTAGGCGTGCTTTAGCAGCATTATACTGTCGGAGTGCATCGGATCTAGTTGTGTTTCTATGAACCTTTTTGTACAAAGGTTGAACGTATGTGTTCATATATCTAGAGTGCTTAGCATTATCGGCAAAAGAAAAGGCTTGTTCATCATGAATAACAAATTCAGCGAGACCGTCTCTTTGCTCTCGCTGATTATAAACAAATAACTTACCGTCAAAAGATAACTGCGTTTGGGTAGGTTCGACGTGGCCTTGTCGAGGTGCACACTGAGGGTAATGCCTGTTAAGATGTCCATTACCACTACCAGACGAAAATAATTTAGCACAGTACTTACATCGAGCTTTTCGGATGCCGTCCACCATAACTTCATCAAAATGATTCCAACACTCGGCTTTCTTTTTTTTTTCCTTTTGGACTTCTGGCTCATTACCGGAGGCATTGCTCGGCCCTTCTTCATCATGACCAGGCATAGGGTTGAGATTATGCCACGGAGTAGTAGCTTCGCCAACCGAGCTGCGTCCTTGACTATAATGCGGGGGGTCTTAATCAGGCGTGTATTCAAGATCTGGAATGTTTTGATTGAACTCCCAATTGGCTTGGGTATCTATCATACAGCCTGTACTCATTCGTCCAGGAACGAATGGTTGTGGTGGTGCTTGGATTGGTGTTTGTGATGGCCGTGGTGCTGGCGCTCGTGCTGGTGGTGGTGTTTGTGATGATGATGATGAACCACGCTTCAGTTTCTTCAATAATCCAGCCATATTTGACGCTAAACTTTTTTACTAGATTGAAAAATAAAATTAGTAAGAATAACTAAATACACAAGTATAAGAGCAGTAATTAGTAATTAGTAATTAAAAATAACAATTAAAAGAATTAAAGAGTAACAAATGAATCAATGAGGGTAGTTAGAAATTTGAGAGAGTTAGTAATTAAAAAGAATTTAGTAATAGTAATTGATAAATATAAATTCACTAATTACTAATTACTAAACAAAAGAATTAGAGAGTAACAAATTAATAAGAGAAGTGGTTAGTAATTAGAATTTAGCAAGAGTAGTAATTAGTAAACAAGAGTAATAATTAGCAAGAGTACTAATTAGTAAATAAGAGTAGTAATTAGAGAGGGAAATATTAGCAAAACTTGTAGAAATGTAGAATGTTTATATAAGAGAGAGTAAGAAGATTGGTGTGAAAAATTAGAGAAAAATGGTGTGAATTTATAAAATTTTGAAACTTCACAAAAGACCAAAATACCCTTAAAAACTATTCGTTTATAGTTGTTGGGGAGGGTAAGAGCGTAAAACCCTTAAAAGAGTTAAAAATTTAAGTTGGATCAAAATACCTCCCAAACTAGCCGTTATTTTGCTGTTGGGGGGGGGGGGGTAAAAGTGGAATTTATGAGAAAAAGGGGAATAAAATCGTTGGGGGGAAAGGGGGGAAATCTGAATTTGAAAATGATGGAATCGGGCCAGATCTGGACCGGGCCAAACTCGAGCTTTTTCGGGCCGGGCCGAGCCCGGGCTTTTTTCTTAGATTTTTTGGCCTGGTCCAAGCCCAGGCCCAAAGCCCTAATATATAGGAATGCCACTGTTCATTCACGGGGCCGGGCCAGCCCGTGGGCCGCCCGACCCTTTTGACAACTCTAAATATAACTTTTGTTATGGCAAAGGATCCCGATTAAGGAGATAGTGTGGAAAGAAACATATCAACCCAGAGTTGCACAGCTCGGCTTCGGCGTCTAAGTTTCAGGTCATTTGAGATTGATTCTCAAAAATAGATTTTGATTAAACCATAACCCCTTTCTAAAGTCAGCTTTAATCTGTTCTAAGCATAATAAATTAAAATTGCTAAAGGTGATTAGATAAAAAGAAATCAAAGTAGGTTTAATGTGGCAAAAATTACTATATGATGCATCCAAAATTAAATGGGACACTTAATGTCTGTCTATATGTAGGATATTGTGATAATTTTCTTGGTCAAGATTCATTGTCCAAAACTGATTAAATCATACTCCAAAAAAATGAGGATTCTGGAATTAATCAGTTTTGAATACATTAAAGCAGATTTAATTAGCTTACCTTGTTTTGTCGAATATTTAAAAACTGATTTAATCTGAATTTAATGAAGTTTGACCATTTTATTATTAATTTCAAACACCTTCTCTATCGTTTGGACGAATCGGCTTGAGACTACGGTCATTTTTGGACTTTCTAAGTCTTATGATTGGCTATTGGGCCTTTATCAAATTTATGACCCTGAAACGTAGGGATGGCAATCCAACCCGCAACCGGCGGATCCCCGCCCCGCCCCGGTCCGATAGGAGCGGGTCATTTTGACTTTGACCGGATCACGGGGCGGGTATGGTTTTTTTAAAAAAAATCCGCAACGGGTTAGGGTCGGGTGTGGTATTTCATCTGGCCCGCCCCGGTATCCGACCCGCCCCCGCCCCGCTATTTTAACCATTACCTTGATTTAATCCTAGCCGTCTATCCTTACCTATATATACATCATATAAACCCTAAAAGTTCCACCTTCTCTCACTCAGTCCCTCACTCCCTCTGCCGACTGCCAAAACCATTTTCATTTCATGTCCCTTAGTTCACCACTTCACCTCTCCCCGTTTCAAGACTTCCACTCTCTGCCTCATTCCCAGTCACACCGTCGGCCGCCAGCTTCTTCCCGCTCTCTTTGTGAATCTGCCGATTTATCCCGCCGGCCGTCGCTGCCTCCTTCTCCTCTCCCTCTCCCCCGCACAGATCCTTGTTAGAATGTAGTTAACCTGCCGATTCCAACGATGAGCGAATCACCCTTAATTAGCGCTTTGTTAGTGGCGTCTCACAGGAAATATTGGGGACGACTTAAGACGTTGGACTAGGGTTTGCATTTTCGCTTTTTTATGGGCTATAGTTGCTGTTTGAGATGGGAGGCATGTGAAGTACCTGTGGGCGTAGGGACGGCGTCGCGTCGCGTGGCTTGCCGCGCCTGTGCTTCGTGTGAACGGGAATTGAGAAGAAGTGACCGGAATTAGGGCTAGAGAAAGGATTAGGGTCAGGGTGGCGTGGTAAATGGATGGTGCATTGCGAAGGGTTTTGGTCTTTGGATGAGAGAAATTCTCACAATTCGAAGAATTGTGGGTGGCTTCAAGTGAATTGCAGGGGCGGGTTGGGGCGGGGCGGGTGCGGGTTTTCTGCATTTGCTTAGGATCGGTTTTGGTATTCCACTTAGATGACCCGGTGCCGGGGCGGGGCGGGGCGGGGCAAGGTTCTAGGGTTACCGGGGCGGGTTCGGATTTTATAAGATCCGCATCCGACCCGCCCCAATTGCCATCCCTACTGATACGTTTGACCTATATTCTAGTTTTTGACCAAATTTAATAAGAAAACTATGGTTGACAGTAACTACAGTTGGGTTGTGGAATATTTAAGTAGGTGTTGATTATGCATTTTTCTGTCAAAACAGCCAAAACTCAAGAAACTACAATAACTTTGTAAATGTGTGTATAAATTTAACTTATATAGTTATATATTGGGGTCGCTTGGTTCAGTTTTGCACCGTTTGAACCCCGCTTTACCAAAATGATTATTAGGTTCAAGAAAAAAAAGAAAAGGAAACCAACAAATTGATTTTTCTGGTCAGTTTGGACGGTTTGATTTCACGGTTAACAAAAAATTACCGATTTTGTTAATCAATTCTAAAACAGATAGAAATCAAGTGAAACGAATTCCGATAATCTCAAATTTACATTATGAGTACTGTTGGTCGTGTACAATTGAATCCATAACGATTGTTTAATTTTTTTGCTACAATAGTAGTGGGCCAAATACTGGGCATATTTTCTTTTGATGCAATAACAATACATATTTTCTTTTGATGCAATAACAATGCGTATTTTCTTTTTCTGTCCTAGTTAATTTTTCGCCAAATAGCAATTTGAAGCTGCAGTTTAGGAAAAGTTCACTCCAAAACTGCGATTTTTAGAGCATGATCGCTATTTTAACAAAACCGTTGGTGTCTGAAAAAAAGCTTAGAATTTTACCCTTTATTCTATAGAATATATTAGTATTTATGTCTCTCCAATTTAACTTAACCCAACTTTATTTTCTATTTCTTTTCGGTGACTAGTCAATTGTCCGGTAACTCGCAGTTTTGTTCGTTAAATCATAGTTTAAAACTACGATTTAGCAAAATTTACTTCGAAACTACGATTTCTAATACATAATCGCGATTTTAATAAAAGTGTTGGCGTTTGAGAAAGAACTCAACAAGACCTGCGATTTACACAATAATTCACATACAAAAAATGGTTGCGATCAACATGTTAGACAAATTTTCATAGAAATTTCTGCAATGAAATTAAAAATATTCTTTGCTCATAATTTCTAGAGATACAGGTGATTTTTTGCGTGGTGAAGGACATTTGTATATTTTCTTCATTTTCCTCTAATACGTACCTTATGAAACAGAAAAGCCAGATGAATAGTTAAAGAAGATATATGGAGTATGAGAAGAAAGTGATGTCCTTTTACAACATGAGAAAAGGATATCCTAAATATAAACAATATTCTATTCTATCATGCAAAAAGTATCTTCTCATGCCTTTCATTTCCTTCAAAGATTCCATAAGACAGACTAGTCTTTAGAAATTCAGTATCCTCGTACGTACAAGAGCTCTGCTATAACAAAAAAATATCGTTAAGTTGACAACAAACTTTTATCTTTGAAGCGGTTACCGCAGAGTGCAGCAGTAACGGATTTTCTCATAAGAAATTTGATTAAAAAGAATGCAAGTACTTATTGCTTTTAAATCCTTTCCTTTCACCTTACCATAAGCTCCAACGATGGGGTTGCTGCCGGCCTCGGCAAAGCGGTTTGACAGGAACCAAAAAAGGGAACAGCAATGACTGTCACCAAACCTAAAAAAACAGACAAATAGACTACTAAGTACTAAACAATTCAAGTGACTGTCCAGTCAAATTTGATGGGTGAGTTGCGTTCTTCACCTGCTGTCCACTTAATCAAACCGAAAAGTTTGCTTAAACAAGATAAAAACCCAAGTATTGTAGAATGTAAAATAGCACTCATAGTTTTTTCCTTCCTTTTTAAATAAGCATAGAAAAGGTTTATTTCTTTTCAGAATAGCAAAAAATAAATTAGAAGACTAGACGGGCAAATTAATTAAATATAAAAAAATAACGGTTGGTACTCGACGATCAGTCTTTTGTTTTCTTGATAATACAAGAAAACGAAAAGTAAAGATCCGACTTTATAGTTTATATAAACTTATGTAAAGATAATAAGTTATAAATAAAGTAACTTCGTAAATGATCTAAAAAGTCAGACCTCTTTCAGCCTGGTCTTGATCAATGTATTAATATAGCTTCTTGTTTGTTATAAAAGATGTTTTCTTTTTATGTTTTTAACTTATTGCCTCAAATTATCAAATGTTACAAGTAAAAACAGAATATAACAATGTTAGAAATAACAGGACGATTGCGACAAAAGGTTGAGTAGGGAGTCAATTAGTTCAACTTCTGTTGATAAATGCTGACAAGTAGCACAAAGTTTGCCTTTCAATCAAACTTCCTCTCTTGATAAGCAATATATAGCATTAATATACCCCTCTATAGTTTCTCTCTGTGCCCTTATAATTCTCTTTACCATTCAATTTGATCCGAATCGAAGAGGAAGATTCGGTGGCCGAAGTTGAACAGGGCACTTCCTGTAGATCAAAGGCAAGTTTTTGCCGTCTGGGTTTTTCACTTTCTGCCCAATTTCACTGAATTCCTGGTTTTACTGCTCATAAATAGTATGTGTGTGTGTCTGTGTTTTTTGGGGATTGCAATTCGAAACTTGGGATGGGAGGAAGAGATTGTATCCTTTGTGTGGTTAACTGGTTATACGTGATTCTGGTCTACATGTTGACTTCTGAATTGTCTTCGTTATTAGGTGAATTCTTGAAAAACAGCTAGGTGGTCACTGGGAACTGGTTCCGCAATCATCGGTTTTTCTAGTGGAATTGTGTCTGCGCGCACGTGCTTATGTATGTAATTTGCAAAAGGAAGAGCGGATGAATGCAAATAATTAGTCAGGAGGTCATTACCAACTAATGTGCGTGTATGTTTTCCGTGTTGTGAATGGAAATTTGTGATGGGAACAAGAAACTCTTTCCTGATTTCATCTGTTTCTTCCTTTGTTACTATATTCCTAGTTTCATGATGTGGAGTGCTGGTTGGCCTGCAAGCCTGGGATTGAGTTGGATTTTTCCTATTTGGTCCTCATTTTTGTGATTATTTTTGAGTGAATTTTTAAAGATTAATTCCGGGGTCGTTTCTAGTGAAACAGTATGATTGTGTGAATACATGTATGTGTGTGCATGAAAAACAACCAAATGCATAGTGCATACCTAATTGAATGGAATTTCTGCAATAGTTGGGTTTCTTTGATAACCCTATTTCACCTCGATATTTTTATTTGAAGCGTAGAGGAATCTTTAGTAAACTGGAGTCTTTCCATTGCCTTTAATCACCAGGCATAGGTATATATGCGACTGCACTATCACCTTATGTGCAAGAGTATAGTGAATAATCTGATCTAAGTTTGCTTCTAACACGAACAATAGAGAATCGTGATTTTAGGACCTACAAAGTTTTATCTGAACGTCACTCAAAAATTAACTTTCAATTCATGATGAACCAATTTACCTCTGCAATGTGATGGAGCATTGGCTAGCAACCTGTTCTAGACAAGTTGAGCCAACACGAGGAACCTTCTTTTGGCCAACTTTAGGAGAATTACCACTCTGGTTTTGGCATTGCCATCATTTACGGTTCGGACCCTCAACCCTTAGCACTGATGTCTCTCTGAGCAATCATACCACAGGAATAGTTGTTTATCGGGAGATTCAGTAGCTCAAAGTGCCATTTGTAGGTTTCAATCACTTGTTTTGTGCCATCTCTCAAAGGTAGCCCCAGTGCACAAGGCCCGGCCATTGTGGGGTCGGGGGTGGGTTGATGTAGTGGATGGACTGTTTCTGTGTTTCTCTTGGTCACAGTGGAGCAACCATTCTACTTCTCTAAAGGTCATCCACGCTGGAGTATAATTGAATAGACCTTTGTTTCTTTCTTGGCATGCGCTCGTTTTTCTTCAACCATGTCATGTCGAGTTTCAGGAATGTGAACCTTGTATAGTGAACACCTAGGTTCTTCTTTGCACCTTAAGAACGATGACGGTTTTACCTTGGATTTGGTGGAACCTAAACCTAAGTGCAATTTTCTGTTTCAGATCTATATTAGCTGCAATCACGACTAGCATATTTACTCTTAACGGTGTAAACTGATCTATTAAGCTGTCATTACTTTAGTTTGAGTTCTCTTTTGATTATGTGAAACAGGTACCGGAAGGGTGGCCTGACTTGCTGTACACATCAGCTCTAGACAAGTACATATGGATCCGAGTAACAAACTTAATCCTTCATTTACTCTGCTTTAATTTCTCCAACTAGCTTTATTTCCAGAGTACAGATTAATTTTTTTTGCTATGTTGATATTTTTACCTTTATATTATGTATATCTTTGCTCTGAAGTTCTGCTAAAGTAATGTGAACTCATGCGAAACCTTTTGTGATTCGAGGATTTTAATCATGGACATCATAGGAGTTGGAGAACATAAATTTAGTGAACTGGCCAGGAGTCATGGACACTTTAGAAAGGCAATGTGTCCCTGCTGGTCAGTGATACGTTTGAGTCTTTCTTTTCCAATGGAGAACTTCAAGCTTCAGATATATGGCCACCAATTCCACTGGCGCTTTCATTAAGATGACCTAGAGATTTGACTTCTGCTTTACTGTGTCAACCCATTCTTAGTTCGATTAATGAAGTGCTTGGGCTGCTAGCCAGTGTGTAAATATTTCAAAGTAAAGTTCATATTTAATCTACCTCTTCCAGCCACCCTTCGTAAGAGAAGATCTGTGCATGGGAGTGCCATACGAATGTAAGATGTGTATGGGAGGAGTGCCTTACATTATGCTTTGACACTGCATTATATTTGCCTTTTCAGCTATGCTGCTTATGCATGCCATACTTGGTAAAATGAAATATTTGTTATTAATAGCTTTTGTATTATTAATAGAAAAGTACAGTAAGTACTGCTGCTAGAGGCATAGAAAAATGGGTATTCTGAAAATAGACAGATAAAATATGAATCACGTGGAGTGCAAATGTTGCAAATTCCCAGATTGACTGACAAATGCCATGTTATTGCAAAGTTCTGTGGAAGTAAGGCGTGAGAGAACATAAATACCATTGTCTCTAATTGTGACATTTCATGGTTATTGAATCTATTTAATTAGACCTGTGGAAAAAGGGGAAAAAGTGACATGAGATATATTTATACGCTATTTGTAGCTCTGAATCGTGATTTTTTGGTGTCACAGATGCTAAAATTGAGGAGGGTGAGGGTTTGAGAAAAGGCCTTGAATTGGTGGAATTAGTTTCTGATAAGCATCTTGATCTTTTGAGACCATCAGCCCGATATTATTCAATGTTCAAAGGTAGTGATTCTATATGGGTTGATTATTGGTTGATATATAATTTTTAACGCTTACCATGTACAGCAGTCAATGAACCTTCTTATATTCAAGACTCGTATATATGCATCTCTTGGTTATTTAATGCCTTCACTTCCACTGGAACTTTCTTTATGGTCCAAAAGAATACGTATCACTTGTATGCCCAATTGATTTTAAAATCCGAGACTTAATTGGTATCATTTTGCATTTGTTTAAGCCTGTGGGATAGGAACCTGACTTGATGTTACTCTTTTACTTGACCATTAAAGTGTCTACTGCGTCTGAGCTCTCATGCTTTTCATCAGACCCTTAATTGTATCTGGTCAATGGTGATAAATATGCAACTACCTGTTGATTTGATTTGGCAACGGTGTTCTTTATTTTGCTAAATAAATATCATGATGAACTGGTGTTAGTTATGAAAATATGCAGAAAGGTAAGAATATTGTGGTGGTTGCAGGGCAAACAATAGATGCTGCAGACCGTGAGAAAGGCAAGTATACCCTTATCAGGGATCCGGAGGACTTCCAACAGGGACTTTATGACAAACCCCTTCCTTGTTTTGGCTGTGGGATAGGATGGTTTTCGTGAGTATCATTAATTCTTCTTCCTCCCTCGTTCATAATTGCCAAAATCTTATGGTTGGTTTCTTTTTCCCCAGTTTTTTATCTGGGTTTGCATGCCCACTTATGTGGTATTATGCCACAGTCCTGTACTTTGGGAACTATTACCGCAAAGATCCTAGGGAGCGAGGAGGCCTTGCTGCTTCTGCAATTGCTGTAAGTACCTTCCCCCCCCCCCCCCAAAATCCCCCACACAAAGAAAGCCATCTGTGTGTGTATAAGTTGTTTTGTTGGTGCTGGTTGTGATGTGAGCGAAAGTTGTAACTGATGTAATTTTTGTTGCAGGCAATGGCATGTACTGTCGTGTTGCTTATCATCGCAGCTATTCTGATATTTTAGCCTTGTTGAATCCACTTCCATGTTCTCACTACGGTGTTCACTTGCCTTAGAGAAGCTGGACAGGAATCTCCATGTAGATATGAATCTCTTCTTGGTCTGCTCGAAGTAATATGCTCAAAAGTAATACTCGTCTTGCCAAGCCAGGATATTCTTACACAAAGCTACAATGATGAACAACCAAACACCCCTGTTCATGTTGTTGGGCAACAATAGATAGTTTTTGCCTTATTAGCACTCAAATTGTACACATTTTTTAGGCGATGAACTCTAATGCTGTGATGAGATTTGTTGCTGGTGATTAATAGCCTTGTAAGCACAATTATATACACGGGAAAGATGAATGCAGATCTACTTTACTGTCTCCCTTTGATCTGTGTATCCGAGAATCATTGCTTGTTCTATGCTTGAGTTCTGAAGAACACGTGGAAGTGGGGATCATTCAAGCTCGTAGAGAAACCTATGTGTGTGTTGATGTCCTAGCAAGATGGGCCGCTCCTCTAGCATGAATTCTCAGATTTTTACTTTGCATTTGGCCAACGCTAGTCATGCTACAGGTGTTATGTACTCTATAAACTCTTGGATGTAATTTGACGATAATGCATTTACCCCTTTCACCAAAAGGAAAAGGATTGGTAATCAATGGTTCCAGTGAATAAACCGACCTCCTCATTTTGAACTTTTATGTCATTTCCTATTGAAGTGGAAAAATTCTGGCTTTATCTCAGGTTGGAGGAAGAGCATACAACTCTCTCGTATAGCGACAAATGATGGTTGCTTGATATTTTAGTAACTTTTGATTAGTGACGCTAAAAAATGGTGGTACCAATTATCGTTAAAGATGTCTACAGAAATGGCATTAGTAATATCAAGCGATGACTAAGTGTCACCATGTAAGGAGTTGTAGGTCATTCCTAAGAAGCCACTTTCCTACTTAAAACTTTTGAGGCACCTTCTCAGTTGAGCTGATAGAAGATTTCTCATAATGAACAAGTGTCCTCTGGCTACTTTTTAAATTCACAGCGATTAGATTTGTCTAAAATTTAAATCTTTGGTCCTTCTGGGATGTGAACATGCCCATCGGTGAAGGAAAAGGTGCACTTCCTCTGATCAGCTGAGGAAGTAGATATATGTTCTGCTTGCACAAGCATAATAGTAGAGCCTAAGTCATTTTTATTAAGATGTTTTCATTGGGACACTATCTAGAGTAAAAGGATGTTACTGAAGAAGAAAGGCCACCAACATTTAGGAAGAAAGGAAATTCACCAAAACATTTCCATTGCCCTCTCTGTAAAAAAGTACAAAACCAAAACAACAGTACAATGATGAGGCTCAAAAATAGAATAAATGGGGAACACGGGGAAAAAGTCCCTGATTCCTCAGGCTAACCACAAAATTGAAATCGGGCTTTTAATCAACCATGCACGAAGCGAGTCGTAACCCAAAACAGATGGCAACTCTAAACAATCCTCATTCTAAGCTAACGACAGGAACCTCAAGTTTTGGCCTCCAGGCGTACATACTTGCCATCGATGGTGAATCTGGAGCTTGAATTGATCTGCATAAGCACAAGTAGAGATAATGAGGAAGAGATCATAACATATCTACCATATCTCAGGAGAAGACCGAATGAAGGCAAACGATTGGCTTGCCTTGCGCTCAATCTTATCAGCCAGTTGGCTTTCATCTTCGGAGAAGCCGGATTCCCTGACAGACTTCAGAACAAGTTTCCTAAGTTTCCTCATTTTCAGGACGCTATCTGGATTCTGCCCCACATGCAGCAATTTGAAACAAGTTTAGTGGAACACAAGCTAAGTTTATAAATGGGGATGGAACTAAACCATATTGTCGGATATTTGCACCCAAGTGTATGATATATAAACTTGGTGTGCAACAAAATTAAGGTGGCATACATACAGATTTCAAGGCCGACATGATCAGCGTCTTCCACTTTATTTTCTTCTTGCTGTCTTTTTCTGGGAAACTAGATTTCTTTACCTTGTCTTCTTTGCCCACACTGTGTTTGGCTTTCTTCACCTGAATTTTGGTTTCCTCATTTTGAACCTGGGTCACTTCGTTGACGTCATCAAGTTTTCTCTTCTTAATTGACGCCAAACTCCCAGTTTCTGCTTCAGAGCCATTTAGAGCAGGGATGACCTTAGGTAGATGTACCTTCAATTCCTCTACATCATTGCTCCCGGTCAGTCCATCCTTCTGACTGTTTTCAGTTGAAATCTTTGTATCAGGATTGTATTCTTCTGTCTGCTTAGGCTGTTGCTTAGACGCATGAAATCCTCGGGCTTTTGCTTTGTGCTTTTTTCCTTCAGCATGGAGCAGCAGTGTTTGCCTACTAGTAGCACTGGTATTACAGAGACTGCGAAACCATGGAGATCGCCTGTTAACCAACTCATATCCCAAACTAGTAGCACTAGTATCCCATACTTGATACTAGTTAAAACGAAATGAATTAAAAGTTCAAGCACCTAGCCCACAAGCCATACCTACAATACCACGGGGGACGTTCTGATAATCCAACATTTATATCAACTTCAGGTTTCTGCTTTGTATCACTTCTGGGCTTTGGAGTTGTTCCATTTGAAGTTTTGCCTTGGCCCTTAGGACCATATTTTTCCTGAAATCCCATTTAACCATTAGTGTCTCCGGGAAAGCATGTAGAACTTCACTAGAGCTATAACAGAAGAAGATAAACTTAACAGACTCATCTTCTCCTTAAAAAAAGAGGAGAAAACCATGATGGCAAATTCTTCCAAGTTAAAAATGATAAGGCCTATTCTGCAAGAGTAGGCATCAATTTGGAAACTTTGCATCAAACCTACAACAGTTGGACTGCCTCGGTCTAAAATATTTTAGGTGGCAGCAACTACAGCAAGTGAAAGGCTTCTCTTATCAGTTTTTAAGCATTTTCCAAACATTATTCTTTCCATCCTCTTCATCCTTCCAAACAAAGCGATAAGCAAACTCTAACACTACAAACATTTATAATATCGCTGTTTAACTAAAACGGCTTGACTGCATTTATCATAAAAGGAAGTACAAAGATTCCACATTAACTTTGATGGGAGGACAGAGGCATTTCCATAATAATAACCAATACAAATCACTGCATACCGCGTCCTGTTCTAGTGGAAATCAACAAAGCATCATAACCATTTCCTACAAATAACACTTCAATTTTGTTACTCCATCCGTTTCATAATTTTGTCTCCTACTGCCCTTTGACTTCTTACGAGTCCCTGCAATGGAATTTGAGTATCTAAACACTGACTTTACTTGCCGTTTCTATACTTGCTTGATCGTTAATCAATGTCCAAATCCAATCCTACATGTTCACAACGACTCAAAGGAGACAAAACTCACAGAACGGGAGGAATAACAAATGGCAAAAAAAGGGCATTAGTGAAACAAATGAGAAGTTCAAAAGTTATTGCTCTAAAATTTACAGTCACGTAAAAGAGGGTCAAGACGCACCGTTTCTGTAATGCATTGGGTGTGCCCTTGAACGCTTTGTTGCCCGAATGTTTGCCCACAATCGATGCACGATAACTATTAACCAACACCCAAATGGTCAAACATTGACAAACACAACTCAATTGCAACATAACTTCAGTTAGAGAAATTTAATCTACAAGGGTTATATGAGAAAGAGATATTTGCCTTGCTAGCAGAGCAACCCCTGAAGTGATTGACAAGCTTGGGTTTCTTCAGGTTGTCCCCGCAATCCTCGCACTGAAACCACACCATTTGTCTTTCTAGAGAGATGAAGTTCTACGGAGTGTGTGTGTGTGTGTGTGTGTGTGTGTGTTCTGTGAAATTAGGGCTTTGAATTTTGCGGGGTTTAAGGTAATGGGATGATTAGATACATCATACATGGGGAAGAAGCTGACCAGGGTTTTGGAAATTGGGCTGGACCACAAAATACACTGTCGGCCCATTTTAGCCAAACCCGAGCTTCGCAAAATTATGTCGGGATCCGGATTCGCTGCTGTAATAATATGACGCTGCACTAAAAAATGTCGCTAAAAATTTTAAGCGCCGAAACATCTCCAAATCTGCTGTTAAAAAAACTTAGCAGCAGTGACGAATGATTTGTTGCTACAATTAAAAGCAAAGAGCAGGTGATTGTTAACACAGACATACTGACACACGTACATAAACAATGACACTTTTTAATTTTACTTGTCATATCACATTTTGGGCTTTTTAAATGACTTAATACAGAATTAATATTCACTTTTATGGTTGTAGAAGAGTCAAAATGTCGAGTAAAACAGATAAGAATGAAAGGTCAAAGACCGTTAATGTAAAATGGCCATAACAATACACTAAACATAAATAAAATGATTTATGGGAGGATGTTGTCATTCTCATATTTTTTTTCATTGCATTACAATATTAATTTGTTAAGTCAAAATACTCAAGCGCAATTATGATGATATTGTCGACAAATTCCCTAGCAGTGAACCAAACGCGTGTAGTGGGATGAAAAGGACCCTTAAGATTACGTCGCAATGAACATTACGTGTTAAACGGTGAACAAAATGTATTATTTTTTCAATTCCGACACTAATTACACCCGTAATGACTTCTAATCGGTGAGCCAATTCGACTCAAAACTACCACAAGATAAGCCTGTGAAAGATGATTTAAATGCTCCCTCAATTGAACTGTAATTTTTCACCTCCTTTCTGCAGATTGGCATTGTTCATGCATCAGGTTGATTTTGACTGCATGCCATTATTGCCCTAATTTTCTGTTGGCAATTGACTACGTTTTGTGGTGGCAATATATTATAGAAAGACAGACTTTCCGTACAAGTCTTTGACGAGGAAATTGAGCATGTATTTTGGTTAACAATTCACATCCAATAATTTACAGATCGTAAGCAAATTAGCTGTCCGATTTTCCTCCCAAAGCCTGATATTACGTAGTTGACTTTATCAAGCCTACTGAATAATCTTCATTTACGTATTACTGGTCTCTGTGAAGCGTTTGGACTCTTTACGTAACCAACTCCGCATCGTACATCAGATATCACGGGCTTCAGCAAGGACACAGAGACCATTTCCAGTTACTTTACCAACCTTGGTCGGTAATCTGAGATGGTGGTTCACAAAATTGAAGTCTGACATTGTCTTTTGCTTTTTTTCAACAAAAATAACTAACTTGTTTCGAGAGAAAGCTATTACGTGAAATGCACCTAAGCGCCACGAGGCACCTTGCTTTTGAGGAGAATATTTTTTTTATGTATAGGCTAATAACATAATTTAACTTTTACCATATTACCTTTGAACTCTAGGTAACACATTGCCTCATTGGATGTTAATTTTATTAGATGGGGAGGACATTTGCCTTTTAAAGTAAATCAAACATTTCTCATGCAATCAAAGGAATTTAAATACTACTAAACAAGTATTAACATATTGGAGTATTATTTCTTATGTAAATTAAGACATTAGTCCTAGAGTAATGATATCGTTTCTTATGTAAATTAAGACACCAGTCCTAATAAATTCTGGTTAATATTCAAAGTGTTCTGTTGCTGCTGCTATTGCTAAAATGTATAGTGACAATTTTTTACTATTAAAAGACAAATTCAGTGAAATTTTTTTATTACGGCGAAGAATCTCGGTCTTATTTTTTGCGTGTACGCTTCTGCGCGTCGGCAGACCAAAAATAGTAGTGGTACTAGATCTTAGATTTTATTGAAGAATGTCCACAGGCAACCTTCAACACATATTCCACATTTCATCTTTCAATCATGTTTGAAACTCTGAAAAAAGTTGCTTTTCAGGAATGTCCAAAGGCAACCTTTAACAAATAATTGTTGGATGCATATATATAATAATGATTGAGCAAGGAAATTTTAAACTCACACGTGAGGGGAGGGACACGGGGTGGATGGAGGCTAGCTGTTGGGGAAACTTGGAGGACACTTTGACGTTAGGATGCTTGTCATTTTCAAAGCTGTCTCTTCCCTTATTTTTCTGCAAGCAAGGATGAATAAGACCCTACTTGAAGTAGTTGTCATCGTGGTTTTAAATCGCGGAATCGGGATACATAACGGTCAAGACGGTGTAACGGTATCGAGAGTATCGGACGATTCGATGTTATGTAAGTACCGATATATCGGTGTATAACGGTATTAGACCCTTGAAAATCCGTTACGTATCGACCGTTACGATACATAACGGCCGTTTTTTAAAACCCTGGTTGCCATAATAACCTCCATGATCTCTCATCTCTGCAATGTGGATAGAAGAAGACCCTACTTGAAGGAGTTGCGGTAACAACCCTTCCTTGATCTCCGTCTTTCCTGGCGACCGGAGCGATGGAGAGTCGGTTCTCTGACACGCTCTGCTGCTGCAGCGTTGCTCGGTCACTTGGCTTTGGCAAACGAGTGTTAGGGGTTTGGCGCGTTAATATTTGAAGCATAGCTGGCGGTGTTGGAGTGTTCGATTAGGAATCAGTTTACAGTGTGTTATGATTTTGAAAGTCAAAGAGTGCTGTGTTTTCAAGGGGCGACGAGTTTCTATGTATTATGAAGACGGTGGATTAGTGTCCATTTTTTAACATTTAAAGTTGCTCCCAGGTCACACAATTCATGGGACCATTCTCTTATGAAACGTGCTTATGACAACAATCATGCGCTGGACACATAATTCTTAAGGAGCTCTTTTTCAAATCATGTATTGAAGTCATTGGAAGCATCGGTGACCATTATTTTTTTTTACCACTTTATTCCTTTTCAAGGATGAAAAAATAGCTATCAAATGGCACAAATATAAATTCCATGTCAACTGCAATGGTTTAATCGAAACCCAAAAGAAGAAAATGATTGCCATAAACTTCTATAGTTTGTTGAATGAAAGCGCCGTTAAAAAACATGACATACATGTTTGGGTTCATTCTTTAATATCATAAACTTTTGGCGTAACTGATAACTTAAAATGACATTAGAGCTCTGATTTGACAAACTCTTGAGTTTGATTCTGCCCGCTTACCTACTTGGTCTCCAATTTTTATAGTGCAATTTTTACAATTCAACTCTATTTATCGGTGCATATGATGGAGGTACACCTTTATTTATCTCTCCACGTGTAATTACTGGGTTCATTCTTTAGTAACGTAAACTTTTAGAGTAACCGATAATTTAACGAAAACTAACATTTTTTTTTCTCAAAATAAAGTAGCCCTAATAGTGGGGCACTAAGTATAAATAATCATCGAGACAAAAGAAGGTAAAAATGATGCGTATACTTCGTAAAGCACTTAAAAAGCCCAAATAGTGGTGGTTTATGACTACACAATCAAGATCTTGGAGTTTCATCCAAAGTTTCACCAAATCAATATTTATGTGTTATCAATCAACCCTATAATTGATTCTCGTTTTTTAGATACAACTTCTTACTTGTGCTACAATAAAGTATAATAACGTACACTAACCAACAACGTAAAATACAGCGGTTCAAGATTACACTCACCGAAAGTAATCATGTCAAGATAGTAGATTGTATTTATCCCTCGTCAATGTGCACCGGGATGGTCAATTGTTAGCATGGGGGTGCTTTTATGAGAGCTCAAATCTTTCTTTTTCTTTTTTTTTTCTTTTTTGAATGTAAAGTTACACCTTTTCAAGATGTAGAGGACGTAGTTTTGTGGAAATTGCCAAAAAGATGGGCTTCATTAAGTAAGAATGAGGCACCAAGTCCAAAAGTAAATGTTTGATTAAATTAAATCACTAAATCCCAGACAAAGTGAACATTAACCCCAAGAACAAAAGTAGCTTGGACCGGCTTATTGGATCAAAGTTCACTATACATTAATCATATCTCGACCAAATTTTGAATGATAGGAGAGAGGTGACCACAGTTGGAATGCCATCTCTCTTTCTTAAGTGTTTTTCAATTTATTTTAAGGTTTGTTAATTAATATGAAAAGTTGCCTTAAAAAAAAAAAAGGACTTGGAGGAGTGGGTTATTGGATCAAAGTTCACTATACATTAATCATATCTCGACCAAATTTTGAATGATAGGAGAGAGGTGAGTGCAGTTGGAAATGTGAAAATCATGTCTCTTCTTAAAGTGTTTTTCAATTTATTTTAGAAGTTTGTTAATTTATCTGAAAAGAAGCTATCAAATAATCCTTAAAGAAGGACTTTGGAATAAAAATAATAAACTCGGAGAAAAATTCTCATGCTCCAACGGCCATAAAATTGATGGTCACAAAAGACCAAGTCAAAAACTTTAAACGAAGTTTATTAATTAGTATACCCTATAGCCCAGCTACTCATATAACAATTCTCCTAATTAAACAAAAAAAGAGTACCCAAAATATGTTGTCACATTAAGTTACCTAACATAAACAAAGACTCAAATTTTGACATTGATGCTGCATTTCATCCAAGCAAATTACAGGGCCAGGACCAGGCACACAGTTTGATCAAGCAACCCACAGAGGCATAGTCTAGTGCTCCCAACAAATTAGTATAAATGAATAGTGAAAGGGAGCCCCATTTGGTTTCTTCTTTTGACAAAGGTGATGATTTATAGGTCTGTTTTCCAGTTTTTCATGGAGAAAAGGGCTGGCTCTCAATCATTACAACCACGCTCCAATGATGAGACAAAGTGTACTGTCTCATGTTTGGAGTACTCCTTCAACAGGAGAAATACATACGATACATACATGGCTTGAATTAAGAAGAAGACCTAATTCCCATCAACCATGGCTTCTTCAACATCAAAACCAGAACTCTGGAAATGGAATCAGGACAAAGGTTGCATTTCGTCATTGCACTAACATAATGGACACACTCGGCCGTCCCATTAAGGTTCACTAAAGCAAAAGCAACAAGAGCTTTTGGCATGGTGTTTTGCCAAACCTCGATCTTAATCGTAGTTTTGTTGTCAGCTCTCTGTATTCTTTCAAAAAAATTTGGATTATGATGTTGATAATGAATGCAAGTAAGGGCACATACATTTTGAGTTAGGCACGTTGTAATCACATGGCGCAACGTAACGACATGAACTGTCTAATTTGAAGTGGATTAGAGTTGATGTTTCATTTTTAAAAAGTGAAGTTTTAGGTACATAGTTTATTGATAATTGCTCGTTATCACGTAACAATAATTTTTAAGTGAAACAGAGTTACAAGAGCCATAAATCCACGCTCTCATGCGCACATCAAAAATAGATGCGAGAGATTATACGTCGTCTCATCCCAAAAATCAACTTTATTCAGATACCGTAAGAAGGAACCATCTGAAAAAACTATTTCAGATACAATCATATTAATACACGATTGCAAGGGATAAAAAATTTCTATTGTAGCACTTTCAATAGCAAAAAATTACCAGTAAAATATCTTATCGCTGTTGAGAAGATTTTGTGATGACAAATTTTGTTTTGAAAATGCATCTAACGACAAACAATTCAGAGTTCGATTGCAGCATCGAATCGTCATCCGATCAAAATTATTGAATTACGAATATTCAGAGTTTCCGTATAAGATTGCACTTTGTACATTTTTTTCCCCGGATTATTTCTTGTACCTAACTCTTTATAAATGGAGTGGTTAATTACTTGGTCAAGTGCTTCACTACCTTTATATATATATTTTTATTATTTAGCAAAGTTCATTTTAAATGTGCATCCAACATCCTTTCACCCTCATTCCCTCACTGTCACACTGTATCCTTGCCCTCCCTTTACACCCAAAATTCTCTTGCTCCATAGCCAAATATCCATGGAGCAAGACGGGGACCCGCCACCCTTCTGGTTCCAGCCCCCCACCGCCCTCATCCGCCCCCGCCGCCGCGGACCGCCGTCCCCGATACTGAATCCGGTGGTGCTGATCATTGTGATACCGATACTCGCAATGCTCGTCTTATTTTTCTTGCTCCCCCCGTTCCTCTCTCACACCACCCAGATTATCCGGCCGAGTTCCGTGAAGAGAGGGTGGGATTCGCTCAACGTAGTCCTCGTGTTGTTCGCGATTCTTTGCGGGGTGTTTGCACGGAGAAACGACGACGTGCCGGCCGCCGACGGCGATAAGGCTCAGCAGCCCGCTGCGAGTCAGTGGGGGGAGTACTCTGACCGGAAGGTTTATAATGCTGCTTCGCCGGTCAGGGAAGTGCCGGAGACCGGTGGTAGCGACCGCCGGTTGAGGAGGAGCAGCAGCTCGTACCCGGATCTGAGGCAGGAGTCGCTGTGGGAAACCGGTGATAACCGGTTCCGGTTCTTTGACGATTTTGACGTCAGTAGGTATCGCTCCGCGGCGGCGGATTATGGCCACCGCCGTTCACGGCGGAGTGAAATCGAGAAAGATGGTGGTTCGGATGAAAAGGTTATTCCAGTTGATACATTTGTTGTTCGTCCGCCTTCGCCTTCACCGCCACTACAGTCGAAGTCGCCGGCGCCACCGCCTCCGCCAGCTCCGCCGCCGGTGAATTCGAAGCGGAGACGTTCGTTTAGGAACATTCCGCACAAGGAGAAACCTGACAAACGAAGAGAGAGCGAAATTGAGGTCGAGAAGAGCCGATCGCCTCCTCCGCCACCGCCTCCACCGCCACCACCTCCGGCGCCGCCACCGCCTCCACCTCCGGCGCCGCCACCACCACCGGCGGCCACGATTCATCGGAAAAAGAGTAATGCCACAAAAGAAATAGCGACGGCTATAGCTTCTTTGTATAATCAGAGCAAGAGAAAGAAGAAAAACAAGACGAGAGATATTCATGAGAACGCCACTCCCTCTATTGACGATACGGCCACAGAATCTCCGCCTTCTGTATACTTGATACCGCCATCGCCGCCGCCTCCTCCACCACCTTTGCCGCCTCCTTCGGTGTTCCATAACCTAATCAGGAAAGGAAGTGGTAAAAGTAAGCGCGTTCATTCATTTTCTGCTCCATCAGAACCACCACCTCCGCCACCGCCACCGCCGCTGCCAAATTCGATCTTCAACAACTTATTCAAAGGCAAGAGTAAGCGTTTTCATCCCTCGTCTATTCCAGCACCGCCTCCTTCGCCGCCTTCATCTTCGTTACTCAACAACTTATTCAAGCACGGAAGCATAAGCAAGCGGTTCAACTCACCTGCAACTTCGCCACCACCTCCACCACCACCGCCTCCGCCTCCGCCTGCTGCGGCGGCCACACCACCGCGGTCATCAAGGCGGAAGAACCACGCCAAACCTCCGTCGACGCCGTCACCACCACCCCCACCGTCAGAATCTCTCCGCCGTCGACCGGTTTCGACAGGCAAACCGCCATTACCGGCGAAAGTGAGCAGCTACGACGAAAGGGAAGAGCATTTCAACGCAGGCGCACAGTCGCCGCTAATCCCCGTGCCGCCGCCCCCGCCGCCGTTTAAAATGGCCGCGATGAGGTTCTCGGTTCGCGGAGACTTTGTTAGTATACGGAGCAACCACAGCTCTCGCTCTAGCTCTCCAGAGCGAGAAGCCGTCAATCTGTCGTCAGCGAGTGACTTGACCGGGGGAACGGACGGTGGTGATTCGGCCGGGTCGGCTTTTTGCCCGAGCCCAGATGTGAACATGAAGGCCGACTCTTTCATTGCTAGGCTCAAGGATGAGTGGAGATTGGAGAAGGTGAAGTCCATGAAAGAGAAGCAAAATGTTGGCCCCTGATCCACCTTACTTACACATTCAAGTTTGGTCACCCTACTCTACCGGCGCTCCCTTAATCGCTAATAATCAGTAACAACAGAGGGCAAAATCATTAGTCCACGAAGTACAGAACGCACCGCCTGGTGCACAATAATACCAAGAGGTGACTCGAGTTTTTCCTTGGCATACGTTAAAACTGGTCCGTTTGTGTTTTATATTGTACATAGACATGTAATGTGAGTTCTAGAGCGCATATAGAGGTACAAGAGAGGATTGTGAGTTTTGGTTTTTCAGGCTGGAATTGATTTGAGGGCAGCACAAAAAAACTTGAAATGTGTAGTGCTTGATACATACGTAACACATGCTTTATTGGGGTTTCTCAGGATCCATTTCACTTGCTTTGATAGCAGGAGAGGATGTTGCGTTGTCAAAGTTATGTAAGGAGGGTTTGTGAATTTTCTTCTTTCCTGTGCTCTTTATGTCTTTTAGTTGTGTTTCGTTTGGGATTTGTGCAAATGGGCACCAAATATGTCACTTTGCTTTGCACAAATCTCTAAAACCAAGTTTGGAAGGGAAACAAGAAGTTGGAATTTGTTTTCTTTCGGTGAGATTTATGGGAAAAAAGTGTAAAAAGTACGAACACTAATTTGTTATATTGTTTCTTGTTCTTGGCCTTTCAAATAAAGCCAGTGGTTGTATGTGCGTGCAAGTACCGTAATAAAGATTGATATCGTACGAGCATTGGATATAGTCTCGCTTTCTTTGGTATGAGAAATTATTGGTTTCTTGCAACTTCAATATGCCCGTGAACGAATAGTTACAAAAACGCCAAATTTAGTTTTGGGATGTGGAATATTGAAGTAATTTTCGTAATGCACGAACGAGGACAATGCTGAGGGGGTGGGATTTAAACTACTAACTTGTCGGTAATTTTGTGCAGAAGTGGTGAGGAAGGATGGAAAAATGACTAACGTGTAAAGTACCGTGCTATCATTTTTATTTGCTATTAATAAAACAAAAAGCTGAAATATAATACTTCAATAAAAATTAAAGGCTTAAAAAATGCTTCGCTATGAGAATACTCTTCCTTGATAATAGTAATACAGATGGACAGCAAGACACCCATGAAGGTACAATTGTCAATGCAGAAAACGTATTTTTCCTTTCATTTCTATTTGATTTGATTTGAGGTGCTTGAGAGTTGTTGGCCCAAATAAGGTAAAGGTTTATGCAAGGTAATTATAGTGCTGGCATTGGCTGGTTACTGATTATGGCAGATGAACATGCCAACTTTAAAGTTGACCTTATTTTAGCAATTTTTGAGTGTGGTCTCTGGGTGTGGCAATTGGGCGGGTGGGATGCGGGTCTTATAAGATCCAAACCGCCTCGCTGTCCCTGAATCCTGTCCCGCCCCGCACCGGATTATAAATTCTCAATACCAAATCCAACCCTAAAATAATTTAGAAAACCTGTCCCCGCCCCGCCCTTCCCTTATGCCCTTGAAACCCGTCTTCCTAATCACCGACAGGAGAATTAGCTTTTCTTCTTCCGATCGACAGCTTTTCTTCTTCCTAATCAGTGACAGGAGAATTCACTGAGGTTCGCCGATAAGGATTTTGATCAACCGGGCTAGGGCTAGGACTAGGACTAGGATTTTCTTCTTCCGATCGATGACATGATAATTAAAACTGGATTGCGTGAAATCTGGGCGATTTTCATTCAACCGCTACAACAGAGAACTCGCCTTGTACTTTAAATTACCTTCACGGCGAAAAGGGGGACCCCAATCCCATAAGAAAAGGCTCAAAAGAGTGGTTCCAATCGGTTTACGCACTAATGAAAATTGGTTCAAATCCAATTCATGAGATGGCAAAGCATACCGATTGGGTTCTCATTTTCTTCTTTTGAATCAGTGACAGATGAATCTTCCGAACCTAGATTGAAGCCCTAGCCCCTATTATCCAACACAGGAGAACTGTTTGGCGATGGGTGGCTGTGGGCGAAGCTCAGCGATCGTGCGTGGGTAGAGAAAGAGAAGGACGAGGTGCGGTGGCTGGTGGGGAAGCTCGGCCGTGGCGGAGTTGCCGAGAAGGAGAGAACAGAGACGAGGCAGTTGGGCAGCAGAGTGAGAAGATGGATGTTTAAGGCTGATCATGTAATCTATATATGTAAGGATAGACGGCTAGGATTAAATGAAGTATATGGTTAATATAGCGGGGCGGGAGCGGGTTGGATACTGGGGCGGACTAGATACAGATACCACACCCGACCCTAACTCGCTGCCAATTTTTTTTAAAAAAACCATACCCACCCAGTGATCAGGTCAAAGTCAAAATGACCCGCTCCTATCGGACCAGAGCGGGGCGGAGATCTGCCGGTTGCGAGTCTTATTGCCATCCCTAGTGGTCTCCAGGCTATAATATGAAATGTGGCCTTGGTTCCACACCTTGTAGGTCTCACTTGAGACATGCTCCGTATATTCGGGGTATGCAATATAGCGCCATTTATTTATTTCTACATCCAGAGTTTTGGGTTTTTTAAATAATGGCACATTAAGTTAACAATTTTAAGATGCATGTGTAGTGAAAATATCGATATATAACAAAAAATAATAAAAATGCCGATGTAACCGAGACGGACACAAGATTTAAGGTGGCTCGGCTATAACATGTCTATCTCCTTGGGACGTTCAATCTCCTTGGTACTACGAAAATAGTGAGACAAGTACAAGAAAATGCTCAAAAGCTTAATTCTAAAATTCAAGATCCTTAATCAACTCGTTATACCAAACTGTATGATCTCTCAATGAAGAACGGTGTAACCAAAATTCTTTCTTTCTTACTCACTGATGAGATCATCTTTGAGAGAAGATGAAATGGCTTTATGCTACTTCTAATTGCATGTCTGATAAGTGTGTTATCAAATGTACAGGAACGCCGACTCCAAATTAAAATTCATTGCCAAATTTATTAATATTGTCGGTTCCTTACTCATGCCAACAACACCGGAAGATCAAAAACATTGGTTGTTGAATGCTTTCCAATTATCGACAAACAAGTCACAACATTAACAGATTTATTATTAATTTTTCGCAAGTGATTTGATTAGGAAATCTTTTGGCAACAAAGAAAGTAGCATCAGAAAATGCCAAAAAATCAACTGGACCCAAACCACCTAACGTACTTCATGACATGAAAATGACCCTCCTCTTCGTTATCTCAATCAACACACACACCCCATATCCAAATAATTCACAACCAATTACACATGAATCATGATGTCTTTTCTGCACAAAAAATGTTCTGTATTAAGCGATTTTAGGGGTGCTTTCAACGAGAGATATGGTTCACTTTTTACACAAACTCCACTCTATTGGCTTACAAATAACTTTTAAGCTTAAATTGGATCGGTTACGCTCGACACATTACAAGAAGTCAGGGTGGTTTTAGAATGTTTTCCGTGTATACCTCATTCTTGCTGCGAAAAGTGTAAGGGCGCACCGCCCCTGAATTATTTTAATTTTCCAACAAGAAGGACAATAAGGAATATATGCGTGTACCTAAATAAGTTGTGTGAGGCACTTGCCTAAACACTGCGGTATGAACTAGTTCACTAATGGAACTTTTGAAAAGAATTCTATTACTAATGTTTTCTCTTGTCGTGAAATTTTAGACTATGTTGTTTAGTCAGCTTATCTAAGCCTTTGTTCTAAACTAGTTAAGTATTATTTCTTATATGTCAGTTCAATAAAAATTAGGATGAAGATAGGCTCTCGAGAGCGGTGGATATTGAATTTCTTCCTCAAGTTGGTTAGCCATTTTTCCTCTTTAAGAGACCCAACTAAAACCAATTTCCTAAGCCTGTCCAGGACCTCATTTTCCCGCCTAAAGATCCAGTCTTGTAGCAAAGTACATATGATGGAAACATGTCCAAAATCTCTCCATTTAGTAAGAACTGCTTGATATTGAATTTTGAGTTAAGTATAATCGGTATTCCTGATGTTTCAATTTATTACACACGGTTACGACTCATTTTGAAATTTCACTATAAATTACTTAGTAACAATTTTAGTAGATAGAGTGATAGACGGTTATACTCTAAAAGGCAAAATAAAACTACTGAATGTGTTTTATCCTGCCCATCACACTCGGGATCTCTGGTCAAACTAGTTCACCGCCACCTCACCGACTAAATCATTAGAGAGGTCGTACACAACTCCTCCCCTCCCCTCCCCTCGTGAGTCGAAGGTGCCTACATGCATTTAGAATGGCCCAAGCCCACAGTACCTCTCCTGTACATCTTCGACAGCAAAGCCATGCTCCACTTTAGCACTACTAGCAACATGAAGATTACCTATCGACGACTATCATTGTGGATTTGATTTATGAGGGGTAGGTTATAAATTACATGTGGTTTCCGATTGTTTTGTCTTGTGGTGTTGACAGAGGGTCGTGATGGTGGTGGAGCGCTAAAAGGGAGTTAGTGTGGTGGATCAATAAAATGAGTTCTAGATGTGGAAATCGAATGGGTTTGGTGGTGGGATGGTGTCTTGACCGAGCGGGAATATTGCGCCCACAAAGAATAACCACGTCCAATATGTAAATAACGTAAAGTTTGGGGACACAATTCTAAATACACAAATTAACTAAAAGCATCCTCAGTTGGTAAGAGGCAAAAGCGTCCCAGTAGAAGAGTCGCACTTCATTTACAGTCTAGTCTCTCTCCTAGGGTTTCACCATTCCAACGTTTAGCCATCAAGCACAATGAAGCTCGTGTGGCTCAAGTCCCTCGAGAACGCCCACGACGACTCGGTCTGGGCCGCGACGTGGATCCCGGCCACCGACGAGAGCCCGGCCCTCCTCCTGACGGGCTCGCTCGACGAGACGGCCCGGCTGTGGAGCCCCGACGAGTTGACGCTTGTCCGCACCAACACCGGCCACTGCCTCGGCGTCGTCTCCGTGGCAGCGCATCCGTCCGGGAAGATCGCGGCCACCGCGTCCATCGACAGCTTCATCCGCGTGTTCGACGTCGAGTCGAACAACACCATCGCCACCCTCGAGGCTCCGCCTTCGGAAGTCTGGCAAATGCAATTTAACCCCAGGGTACTTTACTCGCTCTGCTCCCGTTGGATTTTCCGCTTCTGACTTTTTTTGCAAAATGCTAGGATGAGCTTAGTATCGCGTAAACATTGATCGAACTCAAGTAGCAGTCTGGGTAAATACATTTACTACCTCCGCTCCGTCAGGTTTTATAGTTTTGACTATTTACGAACTCCTAGATGAACTTAGTAAACATTGTATCGCACTCAAGTAGCAATTCCAGTATTGTTTAACAAGTCAAGCTAGGTTGAATATAATGAGAAAAGTCAAAGTTTACACGTTCTAAACCTATCCTACGAACTTGCAAAAATCAAAGGGGGAAATTTCAACTAAACTGAGGGATTAACTTTGATCATTGTTGCTTCTTAGCTGGGAAATTTTGAAATTGGTGCTTAATACTTGTTTCCTATCGCTCTAATGTGGTTAGTTATGTACATTTTCACTGCACTGTGGTTATGTCCAGCAATTAGGTCGAGCTTTACTTCCTCCATTTCTTATAGTTTTGCTGTGTTTGACTTTTTTTTTGCCAATTTTAGGATTGAATTTGAACATCTGAAGATTAAATTGAGCTTAGGCTGTAGCTACGGATGAGAAATAACGATAGTTTGATGGCTCAAACTAGGACAAAACTTTAGATGAGGTCTGTATGTATGTCTTCAAAGGGGTGAAACTATTTTTAGGTGCTTAATGCTGCAAGTGCCGCAAAAATGTATAACATGTCTAGCATACATGCAGGTTATATGTTTGCTTCAACCTGTTTGTGTGATTTTGTTGGCTTGTTTGCTGAAAAACTTCTATTGGGATTTGTCGTATCATAGTTCTTGATGCGGGGTTTTTTTTTTTACCATTTAAAATTGATTGCAGTAAAATTCTTGCCCGGTGTCATGTTGCTGAACTTGCTATACGAAATTGATAAGTTAATCATTGTTGTATCATTTGTTGACATAATGACATATCTCTTGAGTGCATTGTGGGATACATAATACGGGAACAAGAACTGTTTAATTTTGTTTGTGGTTTTTAGGCTGCTGATAGGCCACAGTAATTCCGCTTAATTTTCATTGTTTTTTGTCTCCTTAAGCATGGATGTCTGACCATTTCTCGAGTGTGATTGTCTGCTTTTGAGGGTGATCACCTCAAAAACAATGTTGAAGCCAATTTTAGAGATACTTCTAGAAATTGACTAATCGTGCTTTTCTATTTCCGTTGATGCAAATAGACTCACTTTTCATTTTGATCTTTTCATTATGACCTCGCTTATTTAACATTTCTAGCATTCACTCAGTTGACCACGACAATTAATTGACTCTAGTCCTATACTAGTAACTTTATCTCGCTAAATCTACATAGTTAAAGCACCAACTCATTTCACTGGGTTGGTTATTTCTTGTCACCTTTCTAGGCTAAGTTGCAACCTGGAAAATTAATTCTCATGTATTGGCGGAATTGAAAATTTATTTATGCTGCTTTATATATGGAGTATAAAATATCCTTTGAGCAAAGCTGATTTTGACACTACGATCCCTGCATTACTGGTGCATTTTAGCTCTATGGCATCTACCTGACTGAGTACCAATATTTTTGCTCAGGGTACCACTCTAGCAGTTGCCGGAGGGGGCAGTGCATCAGTCAAGCTATGGGATACTGCTGAGTGGCAGCTGGTTGCCACCCTATCGATCCCTCGTCCTGAAGGATTGAAGCCCTCTGATAAAAGTGGCAGCAAAAAGTTTGTCCTCTCAGTTGCATGGAGCCCTGATGGGAGACAGCTGGCTTGCGGTTCAATGGATGGCACTATCTCCATATTTGATGTAGCGCGTGCGAAGTTCCTACACCACCTGGAAGGCCACTGCATGCCAGTGCGCTCTCTCGTCTATTCACCTGCTCCTCTTGATTCAAGGGTGCTCATCTCAGGTTCAGACGATGGGCACGTGCACATGTACGATGCGGAGGGAAAGACCTTGTTTGCGTCAATGTCCGGTCATGCTAGCTGGGTCTTGAGTGTAGACGTGAGTCCAGATGGAGCAGCAATTGCAACCGGATCTAGTGACAAGACTGTCAGGTTGTGGGATCCTAAAATGAGAGCAGCCGTGCAGACTCTAACGAACCACACAGACCAGGTCTGGGGGGTGGCATTCCGGCCACCAGGAGGAACTGGTGTGCGAGCTGGTCGACTTGCAAGTGTTTCTGATGACAAAGGCATATCACTATACGAATATTCTTGAAGGCCAGATAGCTTCTTTGGTAGGAGAGCACTGAAATTTTCATATTTTGGTGCCAGTCTTTGTAATATCAGCGGTTTTTTTTTTTTTTTTCCCTTTTTTTTAATTTTATAGCTGTTGCTATCCTTCCATTCTGTCTATCAAGTCTTTAAGCTCCAATCCAAGTCTCTGTAAGAGTCATACCCATCTCAGAATTAGTTATGTTAGTCAATCATGAACCTTGCCCAACCATGTAATTGACTCTTGTACAATTGGGTTGCAAGTACTGATATGCTAATAGAGAGGTCGATGTCCCAGGAATTACTAATCCTCTTAGACTTCTGGCGTACCTTCGACCTTTGTGAAGGTGTCAAGCATCGTATACTATGAAGTGATTGGTGATTCCTTTCCTCGTATGTCAAACTACTCGGTGGTTCTTTTTGCAAGATGGGTCATTTGATGTCAAATGTTTTTCTACCGTTGTGGAGTACAGCAGATCCGTTCTGTTCCCAGATAATAAAAGGTATAGTTAAAAGGGCAAATGAATTACGTCCTTGCTGAACTCTCGAGATGCTGCATCCAACATGGTCATACGTCTTTGTTGCACGGTGCTGCTTTATCAGCCTGACGGGTAAGCAACTTTTGGCTGAAGCTCGAAGATTAGCTTGTTTTGCATAGACTGGACTGTCCCGGATCAAGCTATTTTGTGACCTCGAGCGGAGGCTTCATTTTACCCGCCTCCGTAGGGCTTTAGGGTGGGCTGGGGAGTTTCCCATATAGTTGGTTTTGTGTAGGTGTGATTTACTTACTGTTGTACGGATAGATTACTCGAGTAGTGCTCCTGTACCTTCTTGCTAATATGTCTGGTACGGTTCTTACCCCTTTTCAAACAAAAACATTGTCATACCTGGCTACCATGCTTCAAGCAATAGATAAAGAAAGGTGCTGCTTGTTATTGCCAAATTTACAAAACTCACTATATGGCTTACCAAAATATATCTCACAATGTGAAAGAGCCAACACCTATGCACTACCAAAATTGCAATGCCAAAACAGAACACCAAGTAGCACCCAAGACCTTGCCTACTTCCTTGGAGCCTTATTCAAGTACGTCCTTAGAACATCCATGACTGCCCCGAAATCCGCCTTCACCCCCACCGGCGGGTTCGCAAACCGGCATTCCATATCTTTGATCACCCTGGAGTGGTAATCGATCTTGGACTGCGTAAATTTCAACCCGTGAGCCGTGCTGACCACCACGGTGCGGTCCGTAGGACCGATCACCCCAGTACCCCTCAGCTTGTTCAATGCCGTGAGGGCAACCCCCGTATGTGGACATATGAACATCCCAGTGGAATCGGCCTGAGCCACGGCATCCATCAACTCCTCCTCCGTCGCCTCCTCCACGATCCCGTTCGAGTCCTGGAGAGCAACCACCGCTCTGTCTATGGACACGGGATCACCTATCTGTATGGCCGAAGCAAACGTAGTGCTCGCCTTCACCGGCTTGAATTCCGTCCACCCTGACTTGTAGTACTGGTACAAGGGGTTTGCGTTCGCGGCTTGTGCGCAAACAAGCCGCGGAACGCGATCGACAAGCCCCAATTCGTGGCACATTTTGAACCCTTTGTAGAAGGCATAGACATTCCCCAAATTCCCACCGGGAATGATCACCCAATCCGGGACCTCCCAATCAAACTGCTGCAGAATCTCGATCGCAGCCGTCTTCTGCCCTTCCAGCCTCAAACTGTTCAGCGAATTCGCCAAATATATGGGCAGCTCAGCCGTAACCTCGCGAATCAGCTTCATACAACCGTCGAAATCGGTGTCAATACTCAACACGAACGCGCCATTCGCGATCGGCTGAACTAATTGTGCCATGGAAATCTTGTTAGACGGCAAGAACACAATCGATGGTATCCTAGCAGCCGCGCAGTACGCTGATAGCGCGGCCGAGGTGTCGCCAGTGGACACACAGCCCACACCCACCACAGGCCGGTTCATCTTGCGCAGCCGGTTCACCTGGCTGACCAAAACCGTCATGCCCAAGTCCTTGAAACTGCCGGTATGGCTGATGCCACAGTGTTTGACCCACAAGTCGTTCATACCCAGAAACTGCTTGCCGAAACGCTCGGCCCAAAAAAGGTTCGAATTGCCTTCGAAAGCGCTCACTATATCGTCGTCGTCGATCTCGGGCAACACCCATTCCTTCTTGGACCAGACACCCGACCCGTACGGCCACGTGGTCTTGCCCACGCGCGAGTCGAACAGGGAGCGCCAGTACTGCCCGTCGAACTGCCTCAGCGCGTCCATGTCGTGCTCCACGTCCAGCAGCCCGCCCGAGCGGCTGCGGTACACGATCTCGTCGAGCGAGTACCACTCCTCCGTTTTCCCTGTCGCGGATTGGGAGTTAACAAATGGAACGTACTTGGCCGAGAAAAACTTGTGGGTAGGGGTTGGGGCGCCGTTACGTTGGCGGCGGGCGTCATCGCGGATGTTTTCCTCCGGCAGACGATGGTGGTGCTGGCGGGTGTCCGGCGGAGAGGGCGGTGGTGACGGTGAGGTGGAGGCGGATTTTACGGCCATCGGTTTGGGGGTGCGGCGGTGGGAGGGGAGGAGGGAGGAGTGGAATAAGGTGGAGGAAGCCATGATTTGTGGAGGGGGGTCGCGGCGGTGGAGGGTTCTTAGGTGTGTTGGCCTATATGTAGGGCGAGGGTGGTGGTGGTGGTGGGACTGCGCATAAAGGGCGTACAGCGGCTTATCCGGATATAGAAATTTTGGTGGCACGTGTTACATATGTGATGTGTCACGTGCGCTGGGGTTTGCATTTGATTTGAAGCCCTGGCTTTTTGAAATTTAAAAATCTTCCTCTCCGATATTATGGCAAAAAGGTGATGGGTTGATTCTGCAGAATCTTTGCATTATTTTACATTGAGATTAGAGTGGAGTAAATGCTTTCTAGTCTTTTTATTATTGGTAAATTCATTGTTACGTCTTTATAACTTCGTTCTTAAGTAATTGATCAAAGTTGACTTGTAAAACGTTTAAGAAGATGATCACAAAAGTTTGGATACCTTCTATTTTACCCCTTTTTAGATATTCTACCCCACTTCCTCTCCGATACACAGACACGTATAAAAATGTTCTGTCTAATTTTTTTCTTAGACTTTTCTTTTACAAACTCTAGTGCCGACAATGGATCTAACACGATAAATCAGCAAAAAAAAGGGGGGGGGGGGGGTTGGTGAATTCAAGGAAAGTTATGGTGAATCTGTTGACATGTTGATTTCAACTTAGAGCGGTGGCCAGTGTGTTGACGGGAGTTAATTGGGATGGTCGTTGATAAGAGATGCCAGCAAAAAAATTTAAAAAAAATTAAAGGCGAGCTATGGCGTTGGCATTTGAGATGGCAATAGTTGTTGAATGGAGATGACGGTGGTGGTTGATGGACGTGGATTGGTGGTTGGGGGAAAAATATGACCGGATATATGGGGAGACAGGAGAGGAAGAAAAGAGATTAGTGGAGAGAGAAAGGTGGATGTGGAGAGAGAATAAAAAAATAGACACGAGGCAAATATAGAAAATAACAAAAAATATATCTAGATTTGAAAAGTAGCAATGGTTTGGGACAGTCAAAAAGAAAATTACAAGGGGTAATTTTGGAACGGAGGGAGTACTAAATAAGAGAGTAATTAAGTGAAAACCTATTTTCAAATGACGGTCGGTGAATGATCCTCCCACAATTGATGGTCGACGAAGAACGGGAGAAAGAAAATTTCGTTACCGTAAATCGTTGTTCATGTTGAGTACACCCTGAATTACCTCTGAAGGAAGAGATTATGGTATGAAGTAGCTGGTTATCGCAGCGAGAAGCGATGATTATGTTAATGAACCGAGTATTTAGTCAAAATTGAGATTTTGGTGTATAAGGACATGAATGGTGCCATAGAAAAGCTAAGGAGGTGGTAGCGCATTTAGTGGCAGATAATCATGGACATGCCAACAACAGTGGAGCAGGCAATTTAAGATAAGGGAGATGCTGTCTTTTAACTGACATTATGCCAATTCATATATGCACCACAACGCCTAATATAGATTTTTTTTTCTCAGGAACCAAATAGATATATTAGTTATTTGACACTAGTTTGAGTCACACAACGTACAGGTGACTCTCCCACGAGCATTTAGATACACGAGGTTGAACAAAAATATCAGTTCATGATTCCAAAATCTGTAACCTTGTTGATAACCAACGCGCTTTGCCATTAAGTCCACATAAAAGTTGGTAACCCTATCTATGAGTAATTTGTACTTGTCACGTGTGTTTAAGAAGTGTGGAACCAACGTCTCAATGGGGGGGGGGGGGGGGGGGGATCTAAGCTAGCAAGAAAATCATTCCTAATTATTTGACACTGTACCGTCCATATCTAGCATTATATTTCTAAGATTTTGGATCTAAGCTAGCAAGAAAATCATTCCTAATGGCCCATAACTACGTAGTACAATTGCCAATTATGAGAGTAACTCATTGCCAAATGACCCGTCTTGTCTCGATGCACCTCTGTAGCTCCTGCTAAATTAGAGTAGGTTTTGCGCTACCTAACTTAACCCAGCTCTTAGGATGCGGTTCCAACCGATTTGCAAGTAAGTCTTTTTAGGGTATTTCGGTCTACGCTGTTGACGAAAATAAATAAGCATTTGCGAGAGAGCTAGCTTCGTTAAGCACCTCCAAACTTGTGACGCATTAAACGTTTAGTATCGTGAGTTTATTTTGATGGTGCCCAGATCAACGAAAGCACAAATGCAAAGAGGGTGCGAATTGAGTTTGCACTACTTAGGGAAAGAAAGAGTGTTGAGGCTATGAAAGAAGGCTCGGTGACTCAGAGAAAGCCAAATAGCTTTGACTATGATTAAGGCAACTATGGGGAGGGCGTTACGAGCACATATCCGTAGAAGGCTTTGAATTCGATGCGGATAAAACGCTTTCCACATCCATGGCCAGCCGCGTTTTTTATGAGGATTAGCTGTGAGAAGCATTTTATAAGCTAATTTAACAGAACAATCTCCATGGCTGAACGGCCAAATGGTGTCATTCGTTTGTCCATGGCAAAGAAGGATGGGTACCGTAAGAATCTGATCTATAATTGCATAGCGAGGAGGGAGTGAAGCCTCTCTGAATCCCATTCCACGTTTTTTTATGAGATCTTGTACCCAAAGACGGGCACTGTGACTTGGGAGGGGACCTATGAATAAGTTCTTAGCAAACCAGTTAGTAGTGATTCCGGAACGATATGTCTTGGCCTGTCCCAGTAGGCCAACCTGTGGCTTTTGCAACAGCATCCTAGGTTTTTTGAGAACATGTTTCCAGAACGTAGAACCGTTATGTTGGGCCTATAACATTCCAGATAGAGTCATTTGGGTGATATATGCATCCATGATGATTTTAGTCCAGAAACACTACGATCATCTCCAAAGATATGTCAGACAAGATTATGAACATGGGTTGGTTAGTGACTTTGGTCTGATGTACAGATTTTTGGCGAGTCGTTGCATCCCCATTTGAAGCATGCAATTTCTCCTCCATCCCTGGGTGACCCCAAAGAAAGTTTTTACTTAAAGTGTTTAAATAATAGGAAAATTATGATCGGGAGCATGTAAACTTAGACTGAATGAAAAGGGATGGAATTAAGAACTGCCTTTCCTAGCGTAATTCGTCCCGCAAATGACAAAGAGTTGCATTAGTTTATTTCGGGTTTGATCAAGGAGATACGAGAAATTCGCTTTTTGTTAACAGATATTGAGTCAAAGGAGTGCCTCAGTATTTGTTAAATTTGCCTGTGGCAAATATTCTAATGGCTTGTTTAAAGAACCGGTGAATATTTCTCGAGGGAAATCTAGAAAGGAGAAGCTTAGATTTAGCAAAATTTATTTTGAGCCCATCCCGAATGCTAAAGTCATTAAAGATGTTTAAAAAACTCCAACAGTTAACCTTGGCAGCACAACCAAACAGAAGGATATCATCGGCAAACATAGGGTCAAAAACCATAACGAGCAATCTTAATTGGATAAAGAGTTTTGGATAGTTCGTGAAGGCATATGATGAGAAAACAGGGTGACAGGGGGTCGCCCTTTCCCAACCCGCACGTCTGGGTGAAGAATCCAATAGGGGACCCGTGCTATAGGACCGCATATTGAACCAAAAATACACCACTCATGACGAGAATGATAGAGGAATTTGAAAACCCCAAGCTTTTGGAGGGTAGAGAATAGGGACTTCCAGTTCAGATGGTTGTACGCTTCTTCAAGGTCAAGCTTGGCCATGGAAAGCCCAAACTTATCCTCCACCACCACCCACCCCGCGCCCCCCCTTCCCTGATATTATGAATAATTTCATTGGCAATAATAATATTATCCGTCACTCACCTACCTCGCATGAAATTGGTTTGGTCAGGGTGAATAATAGAATCAATGATAGGATGAAAGCGATTCACCAACATCCGAGACACAAATTTATAACTGGTATCACGGACGCTGATATAAATTTGCTTTCCTCTTCTTTTATCTTGGTTCGTAGAAGGCAACTTTATCCATCAAAGGGTAATCATCCCCCGTCTTTGCCCACCAACTCCAGATGCAAGGAGAACTGCACTCAATTCTTTTAGCGAGACGTTAGAAACTTTACTAGATAATCGAAGAACTTATAAAATTTGTAATATCATACTCCTAACAATTTAAGGAAAAACACTTGAGGCTGTAATTAAAGCTGACATGCCACCGCCGAAATCTTGCAAGTTTACAAGAGGCTTTTCTTTTCTTTTAAAAAACTAATTAAAACGACAGTAGACATAACGCAGTATTTTACTATATCATTTCATTGAAAATGGCTCAGAGCCCTAAGGTCTTTTCAATTTTTTTCTTCTCTTTTTTCCTAACAATTGTGCATATTACACTACCCCCGTGTGTGTCCGTATGCGATCTTGCCTCCCCAAAAATATAGCTAAAAGCATCTACGCGCCAGCAAAGGTGGGCGGACATCTGATTGTAATGTCCCTAAAATATTGCAAACCTCACCTTAACATTCAATTCACTTTTGCATCATATTACACCTTTGCCACATGCATTGAAAATTCTTAAAAATCTGGGGATATATATATATATATATATATATATATATATATATATATATATATATATATATATGAAAAAACAAATATAAGACTAGCCTCACGCAAGTTGCGTGAGGCTAGAGACTAAAACGACATAGTTTTGGTCAAATAAACATATCCAATTTTTTTTCTCTCTCCCCCTCTCCCTCTTCCCCCCATTTTTCTCTCTTCCCCGCCTCTCTGTCGCATGTCGTCGGCCGGCCCTAAGACCAGAGCGTCTCAAGCCACCACACCACACCGGCTCACCTACCATCACAAACCACCACCACCACCACCATACATAAACCCACCATTGCCGACGCTCTTTCCTCCCACAGGCAATCAGGCAAATGTTACTGTCATCCACCACAGGCAATCAGGCAAATGTATCAGTACTACCAATAGTTGGGATTGGAAAAACAACATTTGCTCAATTAGCCTATAATGATTAGAGGGGTGGTGGCACATTTCAATTTAAGGATTTGGGTATCAGTGTATAATAACTCTAATCTCAAGAAGATCACAAGTGCTATTTTTTACTGCGTGACTCTGAATAAACACGAGTCCTTGCAAATAGGTCTACTGGAATCTCAGTTGTTAGAGTCCTTTCGCGAAAAGAGATACTTGGCGATTAATTGTTATGGTGGCATTGTGGTTCGCCGGTGCGGAGCCTGGCCGGAGATGGTGGTCGGCAATAGGGCTTTGTGGTCAAGTTGATAAAGAGACAGAGCACTCCAAGATAATTGCATCAATGGTCTACTGCAATCTCAGTTGTTCGAGTCCTTAGCGATTAATTGGATGATGTCTGGAATGATGACCAAGATGATCGGGAGAAACTGAAATATCCATTCAAAGGTGGGCAAATGGAAGCAAATTTGTGATCACCACGCGCACAGAGAGAGAGAGAGAATTGTTTATGTTTATTTGACCAAAACTATGTCGTTTTAGTCGCTAGCCTCACGTAACTTGCGTGAGGCTAACCTTATATTCGCTTTTCCCATATATATATATATATATATATATATATATATATATATATATATATATATATATATATACACACACACGTTCTTCAAAGTGGATAGAATTCCAAGCTACACAAATGGAATCATTCTTAGAAAGTAAGGAAATACACCATGAAATGATATTTACACTCTTTCTGTTTTTGAAAAATGATTATGATTCAAAGCGTATCAATCATCGTATATTGCTCAAATATATATGCAGTTATGGATAGTCATGCTCATTTGTCAACCATTTTTTAATTGAAGTACTTATTTGTCTCACTCTAACTGCAAAGTCAGATGAGTTTTAATGTTAGACGTTACCATCATTTTACTGAAATAAGAAAACGAGGAACGAGATTAATTAAGCTGCTTAGTGAGCCAAATGGAGATTTATGGACAACTTCTTGTAATTTTTACCTCCAACATTTTTGTCCTTGGAGCATTAGTTTGGTTAAAATCGATGACGTAAAAGATTATGTGGCATGAAAATCACAAATTAAGTTTGCAGTTAGAGGCAGAGTTTGCAGGTAAGTACTATGGTGGTACTGGTGGGCCGGTTCCTATCTGCTATCTGCTGCTCCAATATTTTTTTCTATTTATATGGTATGTTCATCTCACCGTGACCAAAGTACCTAAATATTCAATACAGTGTACATAGAGACAAAATGACACTGTCCACTATGCACCTCATGTTTTTTCTCATGTGCCTCCTCTTGTGGCAGACGACGATTTTTTATTTATTTAGAATTTCTCTTAAATATTCGTTGCCCACCTCTAAAATAGTTCCTGAATCCGTCACTCTTCTCTGTATATGCAAGCGTTTATAAGCTAACTCACATGGGTAGTAAAAGAAATAGGATACAAATATATTAAATAATGAGTCGGAGTATATTATGGTGAAATTAAAAAAAGATGTGGTAACGTTCACTTTAATTTCTCACTTCTCCGTTCAAAAAGCAAGGGCAAACCTGCAAATTGATGGAAATGCATGCCCAGACAGATAAGCGCCTAAATTGAAAAAAATGCTTAACGACTCTTAAACCAGGCTCTCTAATGTCGGTTTTAGAACTAATCGCCGATTACAAGCCTCGTGCGTGGAGCCCCACGACTCGTACCATCCAACCCAGACACGCAAAAACACACACACTGAAAGGTGAAAAACACGCACAAACTATACACAGACAAATTCCTTTACCAGAAGCTCAAAACCACCGGCAAAACCGCTTCGTTCTAGCTGGAAATTTGGAAGCTGCGAGTCTGTCATCTCTCCGATCTGCCTCGCCGGGTCCCGGTTCGTCTGATGAGTTGAAGAGAAAAGGATCAGAACTGAGACTCGTCAATGGTGAGTTTAGCCGCACGACTCGGTTGCTTGTTGTACTTTTGTGCTGTTTCAATTTGATTGACCGATGGTTTGGTCCTAGTCAAATCTGTTCAACGCCAAGTCCATGTTCAATTTCTCTATGTTAACTGCAATTGTTGTGCTGTGCAAACATGAATTAATTGTGCATGTAGTTGGTTTAAGGTGATTGTGGCAGTGAAAAATAGTTTCTTGGCATATTTTGATAGTTTCGAGTTGGGGCAATTGTTCAGTTTGAATGACTGTTAAGTTGTCAGAGAGGAAACTGAAACGGTTAGATTATGAATTGAATTGCTCTAGCGGATTGCATAAGTTCGAAAACTAGGGGGAGCGGGCGAGTAGTACTTAAATCCTGTGATTCAGTTGGGGATATTGATAATTTATACCTTCAATACTATTTTAAGCTAAGGATAGTCTTACTTTTGTTGGTAGTTAAAAAATGTACCGAAGTTTCCAGTGTCTTGTTTAAGACCCCCCGTGATAGCACGCAACCGAATGGCAAGTGCGCAGCGCTAACTTTAGAACTGGTAGAAGAAAAAGGAGTATAAGTGTCAAATGCACATATGTAATGTTCATATACAAAATGAAAACTTGCAATAACATAACAGAGCATAGATGACTGGTGAATAAAGATGAAAAAGGTTGTGGCTGGTGGCTCTCTGGATAGAGGCAGTGGTTGGTATGGGTATTCCTGCTGACCGTCAAGCTGAATGAAAGAGAATGATTTCGAATTTATAGAATGAAAGAGCTACCTAATCTTGGTTTCGGCGGGTACACTTGCATGCTATATAAGTGATCTTCCTTTGGGTGCATCCTTCAAGTTAACAGCAACCTGGGTTCTGAAATGGATAAGTTGGCTAGGAGATTGAAGAGTCATTACCCGTTTACATTGCCAAAGCTCACCATGATCAAATCAAGTCTTTCAAGTTGGGAATGTATTTCATGTCCTTGTTTGTTAGTCAAGTTCTTGCTGCAGAAGAATATAAGAAATGAAAAGTAACCTTCTTTATAAAGTGCCATGGTAGTAGTGGATAACTAATTATCATCTTTGGACTAGGAAGAAGTGTGCACTCCTGTGATAGTTGGATGTCTCTCGCCTCCTTTTGAAAGCCTTAATGCCTATCTAGTAGGAATGGAGATAATGGGGATAGGGGTGCTCTTTGGTCAAAGGATAGTGGTAGAGTAACATGGACTGGGGAAATGTGAAGGCATCAGCAATGGGTAGATGAAACTGGAGAGGCATATTGCTTGCTGAGATATGGGCTTGGTATGTGGTGTAGGGCTTCCCCCAATTATTTTAGTAAGGATAAATCAGTGTTATTTGTCTCTTTTGGCGCCCGTGTTTTTGCAGACTTCACATGATTAGGAGTTGGCAGCCCGTTTGAGACTGTACTTTCTTTATTTAGATGTGGGCCAAGGCAAGTGCGGCTTGGACAGAAAAAAAACTGGCTTTATCTCAGAAAAGTGTATTTTACTTTGTTGCCCTGTCGAGCATCGTCTCTAAAATGTGGACAATATGTAAGCATCGCACCATCATCTTTTTGGAAGATGACGAATGTTGCTCTCCAACAATTAGGTTCCTATCAAAAAGTTCACAGTTTCCCTCGGAAACATTCTCGATTTGAGGCTCCTTGCAAATTGAGGATATCAATGGCGAGACCGTGGATGACTTGCTTTTGCATTGTTCCGAGGAAGAAAGTTATATTCTGCATGCTTGCTATCCTACTATGTTTAGTACTTATTTAATGAAAGGTATACTAAGCTTAGTATTTTCTGGGTTGTACCAAGATCTCTGCATGAGTTTGGCCTCAGTTGGCCTCTTTTGCAGAGAATGATCTTTGGGATTCTTCCCTTTGTGCGTATCGGAGAATTTAGTGTGAGAGGATAGAAGATCTTTTAAGAATATTTTTGAGAAAGAAGCCTTTTGGAGGCTTCCTTTTTACAGTTTCTCTACTTTTGGATTGAGCGGTATTGTCTTAAACCTTTTAATCTTGTATATAATTTTGACAACTTTGGTTGAGTTTTGATAAGTGTTTATTCGTATGGAGAACTGTAGTAGCTGTCTGGTGTGGTACTTCTTAACACTTTATGCGGTGGCATTTATGGTCACAGATGCGGTAAAAACAAATTTGGGACTAACTATTTAATTCACCTTCAAATGCACAATCTTTTGCTTCTTTCTTGAACTGTATGCAACTCATATTAGAAGCCTGCTTGTTCGTTGTCCGATTTCCGAAGTTATGTTACGTCTTAAGCGATACTTTTTGCTAGATATAGGCGGTGAGCAGCTAGCCTGAATCTCTTTCTCTGTCTTTATTTTCATAGAACTTTATATCGTTCTGAATTCGGGCTAGTCCCTGTTTCCTTTCCATGTGTAAGTAATTTTTTGTTTGCAGGCTGCACCTGTTAACATTATTGTAGGATCTCATGTGTGGGTCGAAGATCCAAAGTTAGCATGGATTGATGGAGAGGTAGTCAGAATCAACCGTGAAGAGGTTCATGTTCGTGCGACAAATGGGAAAACGGTGAGTGCTAGTATTTATTACTGGTATCGTGCAAGTATACAGTGCCGTGCTATGCCATGCCATTATTTCTGCAATGGTTTACTAGTCAAGTAAAGAACAAAAAGAAAATGAAGGATAGAAGAGGAGAGAGGAAGACATCGCATCCCTCACAAAAAGGGATATCTAAACACAATAAAGAGTGGTCGCCTTTCTCTTATTCAATCTCTGTGCCTCTTAATGACTCATCTAAGCATATCTGTCTGAAGAGAAGTGTATAGACTCAGAATCAAATTAATGATTTTGAATTAAGCAGGGAGTAAGGTTCATTTTCCTCTCAACCTTGTATGCTCGAGAAAGAAAACTAATTTCTTTTGAAGTGTCTAGGGAGACCTCTGCCACCTAGCTAACCGTGATAACTGGAACATTGCAGGTTGTCACAAATTTCTCAAGAGCGTTCCCAAAGGATACCGAGGCTCCTCCTGGGGGTGTAGATGACATGACAAAACTTTCGTATTTGCATGAACCAGGAGTCCTGCAAAATTTGGCGACCAGATATGAACTTAATGAAATATACGTGAGTTGTTCTCCTTTTCTTTCTCTCTCTCTCTCTCTCTCTCTCTTTTTATCTATTTTAATGTGGTCAATCTTGGCTTACAAGATTAATTACCTGCTGACTTGTTTCATATCTTTTCCAGACGTATACTGGAAATATCTTGATAGCGATAAATCCATTTCAAAGGTTGCCTCATTTATATGATACTCACATGATGGGCCAATATAAAGGAGCAGCGTTTGGAGAGCTTAGTCCCCATGTTTTTGCAGTTGCGGATGTTGCATACAGGTAACATAAATATACCCTAGTACGTGATATTTTATTAGCTGGACTCTTGTTGATTTGTTTGGTATTGTAATATTGTAAATAGAGCAATGAGAAACGAAGGAAAGAGCAACTCAATTTTGGTAAGTGGAGAAAGTGGTGCTGGTAAGACGGAAACAACAAAGATGCTCATGAGATATCTTGCATATCTGGGTGGTCGGTCTGGAGTAGAAGGACGAACTGTTGAGCAGCAAGTTCTGGAAGTAAGAATGACTTTTCTTTGTTGGATTGATATCTAAAGTCTGGTTCAAACTTTCCTGACACGTTTCCATAAAAGCAACTTGTTTTGCTCAACCAAAATGTGGATGAAAAATTGTCGCCTGAATTGCTGTTTCTTGTATTACTATCAACAGTCCAATCCAGTACTTGAAGCTTTTGGCAATGCGAAAACTGTGAGGAACAACAACTCAAGGTGAGTAACTCTTCTGATATAAATTCAAGTTTAAACTGCAGCTTACAAATCGGTCAAATCAGCGTGCATTAGTGTTTCAGCTTTTTTTAGAAGTATTTGTTGTGCTAACATATCTTGTTCAAGGAACTGACCGTGCTGTTTTTTTATGTTGACAATGATCTATAATGCAGTCGTTTTGGTAAGTTCGTCGAGATACAGTTTGATAAAAATGGGAGGATATCTGGGGCAGCTATTCGAACTTACCTGCTTGAGAGATCTCGTGTTTGTCAGATTTCATATCCGGAACGTAACTACCACTGCTTTTATCTTCTTTGTGCTGCACCACTAGAGGTACTTATGCTCTGTCTGGTAGTTCTTATTTGCTGTCCACTTTTTTGCAACAGCAGATTTGTGTCTAAAGACCCTCATACATTACGCTATTCTGAAACCATCCTGATCAATTGCAGGAGAGAGAGAAGTATAAGTTGGGAGCCCCTCAGTCATTTCATTACTTAAACCAGTCCAATTGTTATGACCTTGATGGGGTAAACGATGCTCATGAATATCTTGCAACCAGAAGGGCTATGGATATAGTTGGAATCAGCGAAGAAGAGCAGGTTAGCTTTCCTAATTATTCCTCCTTCCGAGGAATCTATCGTGCTTGCCACCAAATTATAACATTAGATAGATCTTTTCAGGAGGCAATTTTTAGGGTTGTAGCTGCAGTTCTTCATCTTGGTAATATTGAATTTTCAAAAGGAGAGGAGATTGACTCTTCGGTCATTAAGGATGAGAAGTCAAGGTTCCATCTCAATGTGACTGCTGAACTGCTTATGTACGTTTATGCGTTGATCTCTATGCATTTATATTGCTTGTGTTTGGTTCGCAATGGCTACCTTTTGACCAATGTCATTTAAAAGGTGTGATGCCAAGAGCTTGGAGGATGCAATGATTCAGCGTGTGATGGTTACACCTGAGGAAGTTATTACTAGGACCCTTGATCCTGAATCTGCTTTGAGTAGCAGGGATGCCTTGGCTAAGACCATATATTCTCGCTTGTTCGACTGGTAATATATTCATTTCCATGTTTTCTTGTATATTACATATTGACACATTTACGACTTTAAAGTTCAACCTGGTTTTCTCTACTCTCCTCAGGATTGTGGAAAAAATAAACAATTCAATTGGGCAGGATCCAACCTCAAAATCTCTGATTGGTGTTCTGGATATATATGGTTTTGAAAGCTTTAAGCACAACAGGTTTGCATCACTATATGTAAATTTTGTCTTTTGCAGTATGTGCATAACATAACAGGCTTTGTTCTTACAAATCTCTATCTGTCTTAGTTTTGAGCAGTTTTGTATCAATTTTACTAATGAAAAGCTGCAACAACATTTCAATCAGGTTTCTTTTCTTTTGCATGAGTTCTTGGTCCCTATTTTCAAGTAAGATGTCGAGTCTGGCTTAATTGGAATTTGTTTATGGTTGCAGCATGTGTTTAAGATGGAACAAGAAGAGTACACAAAGGAAGAGATAAATTGGAGTTACATCGAGTTTGTGGATAACCAAGATGTTCTGGATCTGATTGAGAAGGTGTTCGAATGTTACTTATTATATTGTTGTTGACCATTTTAGGTTCTGATTCCTTTTATCTCATTGTTATGCTCAACAAAAAAGTTTATGTGATCATCAAACTTCTACTAACATGTTGTGGCCAAATGATCAAGCTTGCACTTCAGATAGTAAGTACTGACAAGTCTAAATCTCTTACAGAAACCTGGAGGAATTATTGCACTTCTAGATGAAGCCTGGTATGGGCTCATCCCTACCCTGCTTGTTTGGTCATTTGCTTCATAGTTTTTCATTTAAAATATTGTGAATGGGGGAATTTGATAACCTTATCACTGCTCTAGTGAGATTAAGCTTTTTGTGATGGCTGGATTTATGTTCCTTTTACTTGATGCAGCATGTTTCCTAAATCAACTCACGAGACATTTTCTCAGAAGCTGTACCAGACATTTGCAAAGAACAAGCGGTTTATTAAACCTAAGCTGTCTCGCACTAGTTTTACCATATGTCACTATGCAGGCGAGGTAACATTTGTTGACTACATAACTATTTTCATTGTTTTAGTGTCAGTTTACCGGTGGTTTGTATAATGTAGATCCTATTTGCAGGTCAATTATCTGGCTGACCAGTTTATAGACAAGAACAAAGATTATGTGGTGGCCGAACATCAAGATCTGTTAACGGCCTCAAAATGCCACTTTGTTGCTGGTTTATTTCCTCCACTTCCAGAAGAATCATCAAAGTCATCCAAATTTTCTTCAATTGGGTCTCGCTTTAAGGTACTACTGCTTGTCTAGATGCAATGCCTTTGTTCGGGAGTTATTTGTTTTCTAAAAGTTAAGCCCAGTTTGGGACACCAAAGTCATGGGGAGCTTTTGTGTTAAGTCATACTTGGAGCAATGACTAATTCTCTCTTTTTTGAATGCACATACATAATATTAGTGCCAGGGGAACCTTGTGGTGGAAAAAGAGAAGGTGGAAAAGACTTGGGCTGTTCATGGGTGGAGATATCTGAGTAGTTTGAGTTAGGCATTCAATTCTTTTTGCCACATAGCAGAGTCTTTGATTGGGAGGGGGGTGTGGAAATATTCCCATATTATGGCTTGTTAGCCATTTGGGCCTGCATTATAATGGAAGTGGAAGCAAAAGTTTCTACTCAATTGACATTGCTCATATTCAATATTTTTATCTTTTTTGCCTCTTTTGAAGTTTTCACTTCTTGGAGCCATGGCGATGGTGTTTCTTTAAAGTGGTTGGCATTGATCGTTGAATACCTGAACTACGTTGGCACACTTTATAGAGTTTGTGTGGTAGAGGTTGAAAAGTTTAATCCTGCGCTTATACTGATCGTTTGACTTAACAAACACCATAAAGCCTTAAGGTTTAAGTCGCATGCGCTTTTTCTTGTCACTAAAAAGACTTGTTTTTTCTTTGGAAGTCTTTTTGTTTTTGTTGCAGTTCCTAGTTAATAGTGGTGCCCAGTTTCAATTTAGTTTAAGGTTCATTGCGTATTATACAACCCATAGTTCTGAATCCTAGGAATATACTGATTAACGAGGCATACATTTACACAATTGCAGCTACAACTTCATTCTTTAATGGAAACCTTGAATTCAACAGAACCGCATTACATCAGGTGTGTGAAGCCAAACAATGTCCTCAAGCCTGCTATCTTTGAGAACCTCAACATAATCCAACAACTACGCTGTGGTGTAAGTACTTAGCAGAAGACCCTCACATTTCTAACCCTAGTTGTGCTTAATTTTTTCGCTAAGATCCTTCATTTAAGGACTTCCAAGTGCTCATGTTTCGGTTATTCTTTTGTGCTATAGGGTGTTCTGGAGGCAATCAGGATCAGCTGTGCTGGTTATCCTACTAGACGAACTTTTTATGATTTTCTTCTCCGATTTGGTCTTCTTGCTCCTGAAGTCTTGGAAGGAAAGTAAGTTGTTAAATTTGAATTCTTACCATAGTGAATTGCTGTTACATACTGGATTGTAATGTAATAAATGAGTCCATTGTATATGGCAGATTACAACACTTCCTTTCAAGCATTCTTCCTAAGTTTTTCTTTGCCCTCTTCAACAATCTTCTTATTCTTCCTTGTTTAAAGATTAGATTTCTTGTGCAGCTATGATGACAAAGTTGCATGCCAGATGATTCTGGACAAGATGGGACTAAAAGGTTATCAGGTAGGCACATTTTTTTTTTGGAGTTTTCATTAGTACATTGTAATCGTCATTGCCACCAAGTGTGGTACGGCATGATTACTTATTTTATCGACATCAAGTAAATGTAATGTTTTGTATGTTTTCTTTTCTAGTCAACTGTGTTCTTAGATCTTCAGCCCATAGGCTACTATGATACCCTGGTTTTATAGGATGAAATCTGTTTAGGAAGTTTTGTATTTCCTCATGTATTTAACTTGGCAGATAGGCAAAACAAAAGTCTTCCTTCGAGCTGGTCAGATGGCTGAGCTGGATGCAAGGAGAGCCGAGGTTCTAGGTAATGCAGCCAAAATCATTCAAAGGCAAACTCGTACTTACATTGCCCGCAAGGAGTTCATCTCATTACGCAAAGCTGCGATTCAGCTGCAGTCGTGCTGGCGAGGTATCATTATAGTTCTCTTTCATATTGCGCCTTTAGCTTGTTCTTACATCTTTTACAGAGTCTGGTCTTAGCACGTCTTACTCACGTACCAAAAGCACTATGGGCATAAGCTGAATGCCGATTGAGGAGCTTGCAAGCTCTGTTTGCATGAGCTTTGAGATTCTTCTTCTTCTCCTTGAGCCCTTGAAGTCTTCTTATGTCAAGGCCGACATGCCAGACGAGATAATATATACCGAAACTTCTAAAATTTATTGCAATCAGGAGGCAAAAAGAGTAAGAAGGGATGAAAAAGAAGAGAAAGTTGTGTAGCTGCTATGCGCATCATTTGCGTAGCTGCTTATACGCATCATTTGGTTCTATCTGTTACTAGAAGATGGAATGTCTTAAGAACGCGATATATTCTGACTGGAACTGCTTGCTTATCTATGCTTGATTGACGGCTTCTTCTGGCATCTTTAGAATGCTTTATGCAGGCTATAATCTTTCTTGATTTCCTCTTCTCCCTCATTTATTCAGGTATAACGGCTTGCAAGATATATGAGCAATTGCGACAAGAGGCAGCAGCTGTGAAAATTCAGAAGAACTTCCGTTGTTTTGTTGCTAGGAAATCCTATGTAACAGTACACTTGTCTGCAATCGTCTTACAGACAGGCTTACGAGCAATGACTGCTCGTGATGAATTCAGGCACAGAAAGCAGACTAAGGCTGCTATAAGGATTCAGGTCCTACTGCCAACTTGCACCATAATATCTGATTTATAACGGTTGCAAAAGTTGAATATCGTATACTGACCATTTTGGTGGCATGCAGGCTCACATGCGTTGCCACAGAGCATATGCTTACTACAAGTCTCTTCAGAAGGCTGCTGTTAGTACTCAGTGTGGTTGGAGGCAAAGGGTTGCTCGGAGAGAGCTTCGAAATCTAAAAATGGTTTCATTCTAATACTATCTTTTTGTGAAACTTAGAAGCATTATGTTGTGATGTGCAAGAATTCACTTCAGCTGGTAACTGTATGTTTAAATTGATTCAGGCTGCAAGGGAAACAGGGGCACTTAAAGAAGCAAAAGACAAGCTTGAAAAGCGTGTCGAAGAACTTACATGGCGGTTGCAGTTTGAGAAGCGATTACGGGTAACTCCATTGGAATTTTGTTACTGCTTGGTCTAGTGTGCTCTGAGATGGTATAGCATATCTGTATTGACTTGCACAATATGTTTAATGCGTTGTGTCCAGACTGAGCTCGAAGAGACAAAAGCTCAAGAAACTGCAAAGTTTCAAGATGCTTTACATGCAATGCAAATGCAGATAGAAGAAGCAAACTCTCGAGTTATTAAAGAACGAGAAGCAGCAAGGAAAGCTATAGAAGAGGCTCCTCCAGTCATCAAGGAGACGCCAGTTATGGTTCAAGATACATCAAAGGTCGATACATTAAAAGCTGAGATAGATAATTTCAAGGTAGGGACTCTTAACTTGGTTCAAAAATATTTGGCAGAACTGAGATTAAACTGAAACTCGTAGCATAGTTAGTGATATATGCAGATTAATTTTTTCCTTTGATTTTGTTTAAAGAGTCTCGGTGCTTCAGGCTAGTGTCTATAAACCTGTGGTGATGGTTGGAGGGCGGGAATGGGGAGTGATCAAAACTGTTTTGAGTTGTGATACAGTTTAGTAAATGTCTTTCACACGAAACAAATTTCATATGAAAAGTGTTGGTCGATACCAGAAACAACACAATCTGAGCAGACTTCTAGATTCTTGAACTCCTAAAGCCTCTCCCTGTTCTCGAACAGGCTTACCCATGCCGAAATAATTTAATTCTAGCATTGGTTTTGTATCTTAGTAGATAGCTTTATTGAGAATTATGAGAAAAGGCTGAGAATGGGAATCCTATGGTCCTTTGGCTTAATAATCTTTTGAAAATGTCATAGGCTTTGTTGCTGTCAGAGCAAAGGGCTGCAGAAGAGGCCAGGAAGGCTCGTTCAGATGCTGAGGTCAGGAATGCAGAGCTTGCTAAAAAACTTGAAGATGCAGAGCGTAAATTAGACCAGTTTCAAGAAACTGTGCAGAGGTTTGTGAATGGACTATGATAATGGAAATATTTATCTTTTGAAAGCAGCATTAACCATAATCTAGCCATTTCCTGTTTGGTTTAGCAATGCTGTAATTTCTCTGACAAGGACCAGCAAACATGCAATTTTCCCTTGTTTTACCGCCATGTGCTTGGTTTCAACATGCTCCTGTATACTCATGTTTTCTGCATCTCAAGTTAGCCATTTATATCATTCCCTCAGTGATCCTATTAGTACCATGCATCATGTTCAAAGACATTTGAATGTGTCCACTGGTTATATTTACTGACAATCTCTCTCTCTCTCTCTCTCTCTCTCTCTATATATATATATATATATATATATATAGAGTCTCGCGTGTCTACCATTTCACCACCAAGGCATCTTGAAAGTGAATCGTATTCCATGAATATGATATCTATCTAGTGTGATGTATGGAATATATGACAAAGGTGGAGTATTTCTATTGATCAGTCATATCATAAGGCCCGAGTTGGACATCCAATTGCTTCGTTTTGAATTATCCGGAGAATGCCTTATATAGATATCCACTTGCACACGACACATACAAACCCACTTGCGGGTATTGTTATTTTTACTTCAACTATCTAGCGAGTTTTTGATGTCTTCTCTTTTTCTCTATTCCAGGCTTGAAGAGAAACTTTCCAATACAGAGTCAGAGAACCAAGTACTTCGTCAGCAAGCACTGACAATGTCACCTACTGGAAAAGCTTTATCTGCACGGCCAAGGACAACTATTATTCAGGTCCAAATTGATATGATTTTTAACCACTTAATTACAGTACTTCTTGCTCCTGAGAGACCCATTCTGAATGTTCTTGATAAAATTACAGAGGACACCGGAGAATGGAAATGTTCCAAATGGAGAGCCAAAGATTGTAACAGTAAGAAGACATCACGCGAATCTTTTGAATGAACGAATTAGACATAGTTTGCATATGGTTGTTGATGTTGACGAAGTTTCGGCATTCGTTTTGCTTATAGTCTGTTACGTGTAACAGGAGATGACTCTTAGCGTATCAAATCCACGGGAACCTGAATCTGAGGATAAACCACAAAAATCTCTTAATGAAAAGCAGCAAGTACGTGGTTATGTGGGATTATTACTTATCTTGATTAATGTGAGTGGGAAGGTTCACATATATTTACTTTATTTGCTGCAATCTCTTGTTGTGCTGTACAGGAAAACCAGGATCTGCTGGTCAAGTGCATTACACAAGATTTAGGATTTTCAGGTGGCAAACCCATAGCTGCTTGTGTCATATATAAATGCCTTCTTCACTGGAGGTCCTTTGAAGTTGAAAGAACTACTGTATTTGACCGAATAATTCAAACTATCGCTTCAGCCATTGAGGTAAACTATTTTTCAGTAAGATGCAGTCACGTATACTATATGACTCTGCTCCAGCATAATATACGTGATGGTCAAAGTATATTTCTCGATAACTTGTAACTTTATGGCCTACTTATTGAAGGTCCAGGATAATAATGATGTATTAGTCTACTGGTTGTGCAATACATCGACATTGTTGATGCTGCTTCAACATACACTCAAAGCAAGCGGAGCAGCTAGCTTGACGCCACAACGCCGTAGATCATCATCAGCTTCTCTTTTTGGACGAATGTCCCAAGTATGAGCCAATCTTGCAAGTTTACGCTTCATTTGCTCTTTTAGCTGTATTCTTCGGAAGCTAATTTACAATCTGTGCTTTAGGGATTGCGAGCGTCTCCCCAGAGTGCTGGGCTATCATTTCTTAATGGTCGAGTGCTTGGTAGACTGGATGATTTACGACAAGTGGAGGCCAAATACCCCGCTTTGTTGTTTAAACAGCAACTCACTGCTTTCCTTGAGAAGATATATGGAATGATAAGAGACAATTTAAAGAAAGAGATCTCTCCTTTGCTTGGTTTATGTATACAGGTAATTGACATTCCTGTTCTGTAACTGACATTGTTATCAATTAGCAAAATATTTAAAAAGGCAACAAAAGTTTAGTTTTTTGAATCTGTTCAATTGTGGCTGTGGACCTTTCTCAAGATCATTCTACTTATGGCAATTTACTAAAAATAAAATAGATTCAGATTCTCCATTATGCACATCACATAAGAAGTATTGGATTAGATATCAACCTTCAAAGTTGGAAAAAAAAAAAGAAAGTAAAAGGAAGTATCTCAGATCCTTTTATGAAAACTGAAGCTTCACATTTTTCCAAGGAAACTGCAATCAGCGCTTAGGTATGATATTAAAGAAATATACCCAAGGCTAGGATCATGAGTTTCTCAAAGCCCTAAAAACTAGTGAGGACACAACCTTACGTGCAAACTAACTTTTACTTATTTCTGATTTTATAAGTTGGCATCTTTTTCCCCTTCTCAGAGACCCAAAAAGATAGTGGGTAGCCCCCACATATTATCCGAATCTAATAGGATATCATGCTACAGTATTGTGGATCTAAGGCATCTGAGCTATGCAATGCAGGCACCTAGAACATCTCGTGCAAGTTTAGTTAAAGGGCGTTCACAAGCCAATGCTGTTGCTCAACAAGCCTTGATTGCTCATTGGCAGAGCATTGTGAAAATCCTGAACAATTACTTGAAGACAATGAAAGCAAACTATGTAAGTTCTGAAGTTCACATAAAGTGCCAACACCAGTGATGTTCTTTTATCAGGAAATTTATTCTTTCCCTGTTTTTTGTCACTTCTACAGGCCCCGCCTTTCCTAGTTCGCAAGGTGTTCACTCAGATATTTTCTTTTATCAACGTCCAGCTCTTCAACAGGTAATTTATCAAAATCTTCTTTTCTAAGTGAATTCTTTGTTTTGCTTGGGTCATTTATTGAATAATCTGCAATAATTGGTTCTCAGTTATTATCTCCGATTGTTCTTAACTTTTTCTTCTAATCTGCAGTCTTCTTTTGAGACGTGAGTGTTGCTCATTCAGTAATGGGGAGTATGTAAAATCAGGATTGGCTGAACTAGAACAATGGTGTTGCTATGCGACTGAGGAAGTATGCACCCTTTGGTAGTGAAATCTATGGTTATTGAAATCATCGTGATATGCTCGTCTGAATGTTTGAATTTTCAGTATGCAGGCTCGGCTTGGGATGAATTGAAGCACATCAGGCAGGCAGTTGGCTTCCTGGTAAGATTGGATATGGCCTTTGTATGCTTATTTGCTTCCTGTCATTGTGGTATGTGTTCAGCTACCGTATACAATTTCTTCGCAGGTTATACATCAAAAACCCAAGAAGACCTTGAACGAAATAACAAATGAACTTTGCCCGGTCAGAATCTTTTTCTGTTATAGCTTCCTTCCTTTTTGTGTTTGTTCTCCGTTCTTTATGTTTCATGAGTGCTTCCTTTGCTTCTTCAGGTTCTTAGCATACAGCAATTATACAGAATTAGTACGATGTACTGGGATGACAAATATGGCACCCATAGTGTGTCTTCAGATGTGAGTTACCTTAGCTCGGCACCTAGTTTATGACGTGTAAATATATTTGTTGTTCAGCTCTTGTTCTTCTTGTTTCAAGGAAGTTCTTGTCGTAAGCTTATTCTAGGGTACTTTCGTAATAATATAGGTTATTTCAAGCATGAGAGTTCTGATGACCGAGGACTCCAACAATGCAGTCAGTAGCTCATTCTTGTTAGACGATGATTCCAGGTAACAGATTTCAAGTGCCTTGTCTGCCATTTGTAGCTCATTTTACCGATACTCATCTCTCAATTTTGGTTCTTTCTTTATGGTGGTAACAAAATCATTTACAGCATCCCATTCTCCGTGGATGACATCTCAAAGTCAATGCAACAAGTAGACATAGCTGACATTGAGCCCCCACCGTTAATTCGTGAAAACTCGGGGTTTGTGTTCTTACATCAACGTGCAGAGTGAGGGTCATGGTGTTCTGATACTTGGAATCCCACCTCGAAGTGCAGAAATTTGTGCATATACATATCTCATAGTTCATGCATTCATTGTACATTATATAGCTTGTATGATCCCGGGCAATTCGCCTTTTGTTTGATGTCTGGGTCAATTCTTTTTTTCCCCCACATCACGTCCTTTCGACATGAGGGGTATTCATTGGCGTCTCCTGTCATTTCGACAGAAACATGCATCGGTGTTCAGTAAGTCCTGTCACCACCTGCATGGGGCTTCCTCCCACAGTTGTTTCATGGCCATTTTAGGGGTTGTAGTGTTTTGTGAGTGTAAGTAAAGACAGCAGCTGCAACATTTAGGTCAGTGTTTGGTTGTAATGCGATATGAAAGCAAAATGTATACGAGGGTTCTGTATAATATTAACCTTATTAGCAGCATTGTATATTACTTTCTGTGTAGTTCATATCGATAGATCTTCACAGCTTTGATCAATCTGACTACTGAGGCCGCTATCTATTCTGATCGTCGCCGACAAATGTAAGACGATTTCCGTTAGTTTGGTGTCCACCGATGTTGCTTCACGTACGCCTATAACGCGAAATCACCGAGACAACTTTCACGCCAAGCCTGCACTTCTTCCTCTCCCTGAAGTTTTGCAACATTTGACAAGCAACCAAAATATTGAAATCAGCTTTGCTTGTGACTTTTGGGTGAAACGTACTCTGCTTATGACTCTTTCCTTGTTCTCTCTTCTCGACGCGGAAAAAAAAATGAAAAAAGAAAAGAGGGTAAAAATCCACGAAAGTGAGGTATGACGAGTTTTGTAGTGGTCGCTAAAGGCTGATACTCTGAGCAATGTGGCAACCAAAGGTCAGTGAAGCTCCAGCCTCAATGTTCTTTTTTGTTAACTACTAGAAATTTAACTTTGCAGGCCCTGTAATTTATGTGCAAGTTTCTAAAACAGAATTTTGAGCACCTTGAGTAGCGTTTTAACTGCTTTTGGTTCAACTTTTTATACTGAAGATAAAATAAACATTTCATAGACATTTTTATTTTTTTCTTAGGTTTTTGAACTAGTTGTCAATTTGTTCTTGTTTTTAAAAACACTGTTTTGGAATTTTTGGTTTTTAGTTTTTATTTTGAGGTCTAACTTCAAGATTCATTACAAGCAATTTAGACCCCACTTTTGATAGAACTGCCACTTCTCATTTCATTACTCCCACGGGTTACCCACCAAGCTACAACCACCAGCGGTCACCCCAAAACAACTTGCTATTGCCATCCAACTGCTGTCGACAACCGGCCTGACCTCATCCTACCGTCGTCGACAACCTTGACCTCAACTCATCGTAGTCGCCCCACCACTATCAACCCACATACTTAGTCCTCTATCGTCATCGTGCCCACAGATCTGTCCCACCCACCACCGCCACTACTCATAGCTGCTCTTGTCATCACTACCAATATAAATCCGCCACCAACCACAACCAAGCCTACCATGACTACTCGACTTACCATATCCACCATCTAGCCAACGTGATGACAGTGTGGCAGATCCATTGAATAAAGGTCTCCATGTTCAAACGGTTTCGTGGTGGCGGGGATTCAATGGCGGCTTTGATCCAAGTAATGGAGGGTGGTGAAAGATGGTGCTGAAGTTGATGGCAGCTTTTGATTGGGTTATTGCTTCAGTAGTCGTAAATGTGTTTTTGTGGTGGTGATGCAATGAGAGGGGGGGGGGGGGGGTTTGATGGTGGTGTTGACTGGCAGTGGTACTTCGAAGGTGGTCAGGAGGGGTTCGATATGTGGAAAAAGGCAATTTCAATGTAGAAGAAAAAATTAAGAAAAAAAAACAATAATAAAGAAGAAAACTCAAAAAAAAAAAAAAAAGGTCAACCAAACACAATTGTTTTTTGTAAGAAAATGAAAACCAAAAAAAGGGGTTTAGGTTTCATTTCTTGAAGAAATGAGAACCAAAAACCAAAAGTTCCAGTGATTTCAAACGCACGTAGAAATATCATTTGATAAGCACTTCAAGATCCTCACAAAAAGAATCATCGCTATTCTCTCTCTCTAAAAAATGTTCTCTCCATCTACTCTTTAAAACAAAGTTCGACAGACAGTCACCATGGTCACCCACCATGCTTCCGCGCGCGTGGGGCGGCAGCCACTCCGGCGAATAGTCTATAGTATTCATTTTTTCGTCCTGTGTGGTGGTAGCCTTAAGGCTTGGTCAGTGGGTGGCTGACGGAGCAAGTGATGGGTGGACGGTGGCATGGCACGTCTCACCAGATTTGATTGGAGACGGCTACCTCTCGGTAAGTCTCCGATCTCGGTAGATCCAAACAGATCTACCCGTTTCGTCTTCTATTCCACCTTCGGTGATTGAGCGTCTTGTGTGTCTACTGTGGTCTGTTGTGGGTGAGTCGTGGTTTCTCCGCCTTGTCTCATGAAATTGGTTCAGATTTGATAAAAGGGTAGTAGAAGGATAAAATTTGCGGTTGTGTTCCGCCTTGTTTAACGGTGTGCTCATCTTTGAGTCGTGCAGTCCCGTTATATGCTCTATTGTTACCACGTTATACTTGGTACTTATTATTAATAATCACTTATATCCTTGAATTTAGAGGTATATTACAATCGAGGACATATGTTAGCGTTTATATCACTTATATCCTTTGACCATCCTTTGACCAGACAGAATACTAACGGTGTTAAATTTTTTTTGTGTTAAATGACATGATTGCCCTTCAAGACCAAACCATCTTCTCTCTCTTCCTCTTGTCTCTCTTTTTCCATCAGCATCAATCTGTCTCCTCTCTCTTTCTTTTCTCTTCTTCCCCTTCTCCCACTCTCCAACCCACCCCCACCCCGACACCACAGAACACACGACACACACCCACATCCATGAAATTTGACATTAAACCCCAATTAGGCGTCCACATAACCCCATTAATTAGCGTTGCCAGAGCTTCTCCATCTTGTGGAGGCACTGCGCGGAGGTCTTTGCCAGGGTGGCCCCTGGGCAATGAATACCCACAGTGGAAGCCACCGCGTCCCAGTCGGTCCTGCGGAGGTAGCCGCGGTCGGACTCAATCAGGGATAACGCTTCCTCTTGCGTCCCGCACTGTGGCGAAAACTTTTGCTGTGGCTTGTCCGGCGTCGCGGCCATCTGGGGGTCGTGGTGTGTGGTGGACGATTTCGGAGGGGCACACGTTAGCAGGAACTGCAAAAACTCAGCAGCAATTGTAGTGACGGTGAGCGATGGTCTTATTGGCCCGTGCAACGTAAGGTGGTGATGAGGATTGGGAGGCACACGTTCACGATCTGGAGTCGTCGTCAGCAGAAATAATATAAACCATCTTGGTGGTGGTGGACGGTGCCCATAGTAATTGGGCCTAATTTATGGGTGGTGGGGGTTGATGACAAAATAAGGGGTGAGGCTTCTCTTACAACGTCCAACAAGGCGGTGGAGGATCTAATCAAGAGATAATCTGGGTGGTAGCACCACAATTTGTTGTGGTAAAAACTAGTGGCAGATAAGCAGTGTGAAAAAGGGAGTGTAATTGTATATGAATTAGTCGTGAGCAAAGTGGTGGAGGTGGGTGGTGCTGGTGGATATTGATGACGGGGCAGGTGGTGCTTTGAGTGTGTTTGTGAATCCGTGTGCAACTATGATGTTGGGGTGGGATTTTTGGGACAAAGTGACTAGGTTGTGTAGTGGTTTTAGTTGGTGTTGCTGGTTGGTCCAGTGGTTGTGAAAGAGGATAGAGGAAATGGGAAGAAGGATAGGGTAGTATTGTCATTTTTAAAATACGGTATTGCCACATCAGCAAAAATCGTTAGTTAGGTTCACGGAACCCTAACGGTGTGTGTATCTTATACAAAATTTTCACACTTTGAATACGATTGCAAAAATTTGAAACTTACGTCTTTGATTGTAATTTACCCTAAATTGAGGGATATGAGTGATATTATCCCTTATTTTTATGTTTCCTTTCCTTTGTTTCCTTTGGTTTCCTAAACCTATAAACTAGACATGTTACTTTAAGTTGAATTAACGTGTATGATTTACTTTGCTTCAATCCAAATGTAATGTGTATAAGCTTATTAGGTTAGCTGTTAATTTCTGACCTTTGCGCTCATATTTACACAATCACGGAATTGTCATGACTTTTATGCCATTTGACACTCTTGTAATCGCTGCAAAAGCACTTTATCAATACTATTATCATCTTTATCGATATTAATTTCTGACATTTGCGCTCATGTATACACAGTCACGGAATTGTCGTGACCTTTATGCTGTTTAACACTTATAATCGCTGCAAAAGCACTTTATCAATGCTATTCTCATCTTTACCCAAAAAAAAAAAAAAGATCCTCACAAAAGAAATACCAGACTCCTACTCAAAATCACTAAAACTAATTCAAGGTCCAAAATGCAAAATCTATTGGAAAAACAAGGTTCAGTGTTTCAGTGGGCATCTCCTTTGGCTAAATCTACAGGTCTAAGACCCATCTGAACAGGTTAAAACTGGTTTAAAGGAACACTTCTCAAACTGGTTACCAAGTTTCCCTGAGTATACACACTGCATCAGCAAGGGGTTTACTACATACAGCTTGCTACGAAGACTCGAGAGCTTCAGCAGAATTGACCGTCTTCATTGAGTTTTCCAATGCAACCGGTGACTGATCTTGATGAGCTTGTGCAGGCCGCATCTCGGATTTTTTCTTCTCCTTCAGAACCACTTGCCTTGGCATCACTTCCAACAAAAAATTTCCTCCATTCCATATGGTTGCGGAAACCTTGAGTACTTGGAAAACAAAGTGTAATTTGTAGGACAAGAATATGGGGACTGTAAGTGCCATGGTTGCAACTGTGAAGACAGCCTGGAGCAGAATGTACATAAACATCCGGTTCTGATCACCGAGCAAACCACTTAAACGCCACCACAGGTTGTTTGCTTTCTGTGCTTTCTTTGAGAGTTCCCTGTCAAACCAATAATAATAATAATCTATTAACTGGTGATCATCTGAAAATTACTTGGTAAATATACTATCAGCTCAGTTACCCATTCAACACAGAAAAAGAGAGGTGAATTGAATGCAGTGGCATGCTCCTCTCATTTCTCTCTATTGAAGTGTGCGGTGGCAAAGAAGGATTTGAGACAAAGCGTGGAGAACCTGTAAGACGTCATGACTTCTGGATCTCTTAGCAGCCTTTGTCGACGTAGGACATTTACGATCAGAAAATAAAGAGCCTGCCATAGGCTGTAAGCGACCAGGGGAACTAGAAATAGCCATGTCCATAAGTAAGACTTGCTTTCAACGTAAGGCCATGAAGCTCTCTTGGCAGTTCCCTCAGGATGCATGGCTTCAAAGAAAGCTGGATCCCACCAACGAATTGTGAAGAACACCAACCCTGAAGAGAAAGAGGAGGGGGAGGATCACTACAATAGGTGCCCGCCATTCACCTGTAGAGCTGACCAGCATATACCACAATGTCTACAAGCCATTCAAAAATACCCAACAAGAAGTTTGAAAAAAAAAAAGAGTACAAAAAAGCTAAATCTTGTATGTTAAACTAAATGTGTAGAAGATACAGGCAATTTTGACCATCTTACTTCAAGAAGTTTCCAGAAGAAGGGAAATCCGCCTAAACACTACTATATCCAAAAGCATGGGTGAAATAGTTCCAAAACTGCCATACGAGCACTGTTATTGCTACCAACGCTACATAAAGGAAATGAAACTTTAAGAATAAGGTGGCTTACATATGTTCAGTCAAATCAGCACTCTGAAGAGAGAAAAGAAAAACAAAAAACCACTTGCACAAACGGGCAGATGAGATGACCCAATTGGGACCCTCCCTCCCTCTGAATACATATGTAAAGATGTCCTCACTGTACCAACTAGAACACTCTGGCCAACCACTTAGCCATCTCCGTGGACGGTCTAGTCAAAGCGCACTAGAAAGCGGTTGGGCACCGACACACACATGCACATGGTATCTCTATATTCTCACAACACCGATTGCCATCTAAAATTGATGCAGAGAAATGGATAAGAGGAAGTGGACAACTATATAGATTATAAGTTTACACAAATCTCACCTTTAATCATGGGTAGATAATCAGTCGGGGGTATTTAATCTTGTTTAGACCTCATGACCAAGCCAAAGAAGGTGCGAAAGGGTGGAAAATCAACCATCGCTAATAGACACAACAAACACCAGTTTTTCGTTCCAATTAGATAGCATAATATCAGTTTATTTTACTCTATAAATGAAATCCTGTCTGGCTCATACACCTTATACCTCTTCAATGCCACTGGGTATCCAATTCCACTCCTTAGCCTCTGTTTCTTTTTCAGGTAAACCAAATAACTAAAAGTTTCTTTGAACTACATGTAACAGCTAATTTGCATTATTACCTCTGTTCTTTTATGGGATTCAAGAGCTGATTCCACAGGAAAGAACCCCTGCAACTTTGATGATGTGAGGAGAGATGAAAAGAGAGAAAGAGACATGAGGAGGCTGACTGGTTCGGTAGTAGGTTTAAGGTTTGCCGACTTTTTTTACAGGATGAAAGTCAGATAACATGCCACTCTAGAAAGTAATTTATATACATTTTCTATAGAACTAAGCATTTTCCGTCCCAGCCAGAATACCATTAGTAAAACCAGTTAAACAGAAAGTGAACCAGCTTCAATTTCCACTACTGCTACCCTACCTAATTCAATGTGATTTAGCCCTCAATCTAGAGAAGCAACAGCACGGAGGGAGGGAGGGAGAGAGAGAGAGAGAGAGAGAGAGAGAGAGAGAGAGAGAGAGAGAGAGAGAGCATTGCAAACTTCTAGAGCAGAGCAAAATACATCCTGGAGACACCATGTCTTTTCTGTATAATGAACATGTAATAATCGAACTTTTCCAATTAAGTCCAACTATCAAAAGTTTAAACCTTTAAAGAACAACTGGGCCTTTACTTTTTCATATAACAGATTATACTCAAGAGACAGTATAAAATATACTCGTGCTTTACAAATAAAATTGCGATTTTACGTTCCCGTCAAAATGTATAGAACAGGACGTTTTATGAGAAAGCAACTGCAGCCATCAACAAGTAAAATCAATATGAAGCTAGTATATATATACTAAAAAAAGTGAGATGAATGGTTTCCATCAGAAGGACATGGTTATTAACATATGTCACTAAAAAGCACTATTATGCAGAAAAGGAGGATCAGCTCACCGGGTAAAAGATGTATGAGGACGCTTACTAATTTGTCAACAGAACTAAAAACTAAGCTACAACGCCAAACAATGAGTGCCCATGCCAGAGGCCCCTGCATCATATCGAACCGGGTTAAAATGTACAGAGGGAAAGTGATTTGTCATCAAGAAGGAGCAAAAAAAACTTGGTAGTACTTGCTTACCTCTGCAAATGAGAAAGAAACCATGAAAAGCTTTTCATTTTTAGGATAAAACAGAAGCATGACCAAGAAGATTGTATTGGCATAGTAGCAAAAGTCCTGCATAACATACAAAAAGAGAAAGAAAGTTTTAGTCATGCATTTTCGTCCCAAAAGTGAGTCAATAACATGTAATAACAGACACACATCCAAAAAAGTAGATAAAAAAATGTCGTGACAGAAAATGGTCAAAAAATCACAATTTACCCGGTAGAAAACAGATAATCCAAAACAATATCGATCAATAGTAGCAGAAGTAACAAATGGTTTAGAGATATTCAAATCATTAGGTTACACAGTGGAGATACTGAAGTATCAAATCATTGGTTTATGCATCATGTATAGCTATCATGGGTAATTTAGGAGGAAAACTCTGCCAGTTCCCATTGTGAAAACTAACTTTATAGGGCAAAATCGTTTCTACAAAATTGAGAAAGCAAGCAAGAAAGGCAAACTTATTAGTAAAAGAACCAACCCCAGAGGCCAAGCACTGGGTAAAGTAGAATATCAACTCCAAATGTGAAGAAGCAAATTCACCAGCTATAAAAGATCTAAATCACTAACAAATATGAGGTTCAATCCCTTAAACTTTGATAGTGCAACATAGAAATAAAAAATATAATAGTTGAAAGTACTAAAACAAACCAAGGGAAATTGTCAAGACATGGTAGAGCTTACCAGAAGGTAATAATGCCACTTTTTATACCGGTAGTAGATCCATCGAAGAGGAACAAAGATGAAGTAGAACAGACAATATACATAGGGTATGTCTTGTGGCCCTGATAAACAGTATATCAACTAATCAAACAATATGAACAGACAATAATTACAAAGAAAAATCTCCACTTTTTAAGAATTTTTGTCCTTTTGACCATAAAGTAAATCTTTTAAAATTATATGCACATTGACTCATTGTCCTTGCCCTACATTGTCATGCCAAACAAAACTTCATTGAATGTTTAGACTTTCGAATTCGATCCTAAATGCTATGCAAAAAGTCAAAGGTAACAACAATTTATGAAACTGGGGGAGTATAATTGCTAGAATCTGGCTGGTTCTATCAGTAAATGCTACTATACTTACTTGCACCAAGAAGGAAGCAAAATCCCCCAAAGCCAAGAACACCCAACAGATGAGTCACCTATAAACCCAACAAAATAATTATAAACACAATTTCATTCTCAATATCAGCACAGACACCAAATCATCAAACATCACATGTTCATTCTCATACTGTTCAAACATATCACATATAACCAAAAATCCTTCAATCTAATCATCCACAGCCAATGGCATACACTTTATGCACTACCTTGTTGATGAACCGTTCATGCTCTTCGGCCTGCTTGGCAATCTTATCGGCCTGTTTGGACAACATCTCCTTGGTCTGATCTGCTTGCTTGGACAAAAGCTTCTTCGTTTGAGCCACTTTCTGCAAAACCAAGCAATACCCAGATGGGAAAACAACCAATAACATCAAAAAAAGCCAACTTGCAACCAACATATACACATAAAGATTACCTTTGCTCGATCTTTCACCCTCTGCTTCACCTTTTCCATTGAATCCCCATTCAAATCCTCCATACTTTCTTCACTGCCCGACATTTTTTTACAAGCTCGGTTCTAGAGAGAGAGAACGTAAGGCGGCACTGCTGGGTTCGAATGTTAAGCCTTCTTCTTCTTCGATTTTACGATGTTTCTCCAAGACTCAACTTCCTAGATTCTGTTATGTTTGGTCTGGGCAATTGGGTACTTGATTCAACTCAGATGCGTACACGTATTTATGTGCCTGTACTTGGAAGGAACCTCAAATCATTTGTGTCACTCACACGTGTGAGGATCACAACGGCTTAATTCTTTTTGGATCCTTTTTTAAGGTTTTTGTTTAGTATATTCCGATTCCGATATCGGATTGCCATACAACCCTCGGAGGGGTACATCATCGTACACGTATTCAAGTCACTTGTTCGTAGAATTGGGAATCATTTTTTAGTGAAATTCTGGAAAGACCAAGAAAAATGAATGTCAATAAATTTGATATCTTAGTTTCAAGTGATAATTGGATCCACTTTTATTCGTTCGCTGACTCATTACCGTTTTTTCTTTTGACTTATCGAACGATATCTATTTCAATAGAAACTTCATCTGAATTCAGTTCAATGCCTGTTATGTACCAGAATCTATCTTAAGATTTCACTCAACGTCAAAGGAGAACATTGAGTTAAAAGAATGAATTATCGTATGTGTCGATGCGAAACTGTATTAAGTCTCTTCAACCGTCCTTTTTGATAGCCTTTGTAACATATTTTCGGAATATTGTGCCAAAAAATTAAAGTGTAAGTAAAAAAAGCAATACAATCTAAGTTAATTTTCCTTTGAATTAAGTTTCTACTCTCTTCGATTCGCGTAGCGTTTGCAAGGTGCGAATCTCATTGGTGTGCTGATGCGCTGGCTCGTATGAGTTTAAATTCTTCTCAAATTTTTTCTTTCTTTTGGTTGCATTGGATACAGCTCTGTAGACGCTTGTGAGAGAATTAAATAAAGATGCGCGTGATGTTCATCTCATTGGAAATATAGCATAGTGTTTCCACACGTAATACCAAAAAAATAAAGAAAAAGAAAAAAGGTTTGGTCCTAATATTGGTTTATTAGTAGTATGCTATGCTACTACCTACCAACATTTATTCTCCTATAACTTGAAAATACTTTACCCCACAAGGCAATCTATGACACGATGCAAAAGACAACGGGGAAAGACATTTATGTGAACCTTTTGTGTACAAACTGGTTGAATAACAACAGGGAAAGACATTTATGTGAACCTTTTGTGTGCAAACTGGTTGCATACTATAAGTCCATATCTTCTTTTGTTAATGATATGTACTATTTGGGAAGAATATAACATTTTTAGGACGACTTATGTTAGTCAAATATGCAGAACCATTTCTTAAACATGAGCTCGAAATTAATACTATTACCAATTCAATACATCCTAAAATTGCAACATTTTCGATACTTGTGGCCAAGAATATGGGGCTTTGAAGCACTGTAGCAGTCGATTGTTAAACGATGAACATACACAAAAAGAATCAACCGACTATGCTCAACATGTCAATGAAAGTGAAAAGGAGCAACTATCGGGTTGCAAATTAGAGCTGCATGAATGTGTTCTAAGGGTGTTTTTGATAACGCAATTATGTATGTACGTAATTAATTTTTTTTAAATTTAATAAATTTTTATTAAGTTCGTTTGGTATCGCACGTCTTTAACTATCTTTTTCCTTATTGTCTTTGAAGTATCATATCCTATCCTTGACAATGCCAAAGAGATGGTCCTCTCCGATGGATAATCTGTCTCGCATTTCAAGGAATAGATTTCCATTTGACAAACCCAATAAAAATTTAAAGCTTTGATGCAATCAGCCAATTCAAATAACTACACATGAAGCCATTAAATGCATTTCAGTTTCTCTGTTGAACTTTTTGTCTTGAAAGGAGTAAGCGGCCTTACATTTGATCACCATATGCCTCCAAAACTTTAGCAACAACATATTGCTTTCAAAAAGAAAAAAAAAGCTTTAGCGTCTATTTATTTTTATTATACAGGTCAAAAGATTCTAAAGTAAAAGACTAATAATCTTTATCTCCTGCGCTTAACATGAGTTGGGCTAGTTCGAGTAACCCGGGCAAGGTCTGAGTTGATCGTATTTAATGCCTATCAATATGTTTGAGTTTCGGTGTACTTTAGTACGGGCAAGGTTGTGTGTTTAAACATTACGTATATGATTTTAATTACACTAAGATTTATTTCTATGCGCTTGAAGTGAATCGTCAAATTCACAATTGCATACTTAGTCTACTTCACTTCACACGTTCAGCCTAAGTTTACAAGACGGCCCCGTCATTCACTGTTCCAGCCTACAGAATTTACAAAGACTTAATTTGCTTCGTATGTGTCCAAAAAGACTCTAACCAGAGACATTCAAGTCCACCTCCGTGGATGGGGTAAAGGTAAGTCTAATCGATTTTTATGTTATCCAAGCCCAAAAAGACTCTTAACCAAAGACTTTAAAGATGATAAATGTCAAAAATTTTAAAACCATCTTCAAAATTGATCGATTAATTTGGAATTTTGGATGCTTGGGTCCATCATTTTCTGTTTGGACCGCAATGGGTTGTTTGGGCTGATCCAAACAAGCAGAAAGAAAGTCCAAAATAGTTGTGTGGTTTGGGCCTACAGGTTCTATATTTGTAAGCCCAATATATGTTGGGCCGAGCCATAGTTACCAACTCAATCAACCTCAATGCCACTTTTAGCGCTTCTACATGCGTTGTTTGATTAATCCATCAAAGCCCAAGGAGAAGGGTCGCGCTATTGATATTGATACTCCTATAAAAGTTACTGGTGCTCCTTGCACTACTACTTTATTATTACCGTTATTGTACGAAATTCAATCTAGCAAAGAAGGTAGGGCTACCTTATAAAAAAAAGTACAAAAAAAAAAATGTAAGTGATGCTAACACAGTGCGCAAAGCAATAGCATATTTTCTTTTGTTAGTGGTAGCACGCCTGAGTTTGTCGTCTTAAGTGCATTACTAACAAATGTTAGGCCTTTTGACCACCAGTGAAGTATCGACAGATATTCAAAGGCGTAAAAAGAAACAAATATTGGTAGAAAAACATTAGGTGGTCTGGGCGACCAGAACTATCGGTCCTGACTATTTATGACCGTTGAGTACATAGTACGAAGTATTATAATTATAATAATTCCGTGCCTCCCTTAGCCCCAGCTATCACCCCTACAAAACTTTTGTTGCTAGAGATAACCACTGCCACAATTACATGTTTGAAGACAACAAAGGCTCTTGAGGGAATGAAAATCTAATGAAGAATTAAGGACTGATTTGTAAATCATGCGCAATATTTTGTGGTGTCTAATGCAATTTTAGATAAAACTCAATTTGAGGTGTCTACTCCTTCAGCTGGTGCAAGTTGACCAAATATATATACTAATAATGTGAGAGTGCCCTCTCTGACCCACGAGGTTGGCGCGTCATTTTGAATATTTGGAGTGAGGCCAAGCTTGGCCTAAACGACAGCCGATGTAAGCTTAGATAATTGCCCACAACCATCACATTGGCAAAGCTTTATATAAATGTCCAAAAAGAGACGACCATAACTCAATCAAAATATCCAAAATTTGAAAAAAGTAAGCTTAAAATATTCAAAAAAAATTGCCACCTGATTTCCCAATCGATATTCACGTTATGATCCGTATCGAAGATTATTACTGGTAAAAAGTGAATGTCTGATATAATCGTCCTTTGTTCTTGAAAAGAGTGATTGTTGTTACTGATGTTCAACGAAGTTCAAGAAATTACCAGATGTCATTATTGAAAAGCACATGGAATAGTGCATAAGCTGGACCGAAGTAATAGATTTGCTGGTAATTCATGAGGCCGATCAGTTTGTTACGTCTTCCATCTTGAAAGAGACAAATCTTCGTAATTGAATGACATGAGCTGACGACAGCCATGCAACGCCTGTGTCCGCACTGTAACGGCAGCAAGCGATTGCCTAGGCATCCATAAGGAAAAGAATATTGCTTACAATATCTTTATAGAGGTTTTCCAGATCTGCTTGAGTGGGAAAAAAGAGAGATCAATTATATGGATGAAAATAACAAAAAATGTAAGATCAAGGAGCATCTGATATAGATGCCAACCAAGAGAACCAAACAAATAGGGGTTTAATCAAAACCTTCAATAAAGATCATCGACTGCAGATTAGGGAGAAGATATCAATGAGCTGGGCACATGCAGCTTTGGCTGCTTTGCACATGCATAGAATATGTTACATGCAAGCTAAGTATTTTTAAGGCTAAATGGACTGCTCTTCCTGTCTTCCACCCTCTCCAACTAAATCTTTTAAAGACTTAGGTAATGCATTTAGTTGCCATCTACTTCATTATTTGATACCCTAGATCACTCTTATTGACAAGGAAAAAAGATAGAATAATACGAAAATAGACGTTGACATGCTCGTGCACACTTATACGCAGATACTATGCATATCACCTTTGAGCCAATAGCGTTATCATCTTTCTTATGTTGCGTAAGCTACATTGTATGTTTCGCTCTTTGGCACCATAAGGGACTAGAGATAACGTAGCGCTGCCGGCTTCTGTTTGAACTTTTCTTTCATAGACAGAACAACAAACAATGGTTTTAAGTAAAAGAGCATACTGATAAAGCATAAAAGACTGTTGTTGCGTCCTTTGGTTATTATATATGTGCTCTTTTTGAAATGTTTTCACATTTTAGTACGGTGACATAATTCTAAATATATGTTAAAAAGGCATTATCAACATAAGTTTTATTTGCTACCGAAACTTCTTATAGTGATATTGTAACGGAGTTTGGAGCACCGGATCAGATTATTAGGAACACGAAGTGAGAACCAACAAACTGAAACAGAAAGGAGGACAAGAAAAAGAGGTGAAAATCAACCAAAGGTCCAAAACTAAGGGAAAATGATCATAAGAACAAAAGATAAAAGAACCTAAATACGGGGTAGAAATGAATATTCGCCAAAAGTACAGGGGTACATCTACAAAATACTCTGCATTTCTTATACAGGTTAGGAAGTTGAATTTGGTCACGCCAAGAGAGAAGAGAGAGAAATCAGACAGGCAGGCGAGAAAAACCCGGCTGAGTTATCGGCTGATACTACTATCCTTGTAAGAAATCCCCTTTTCTTTGATTTTTTCGTTTAATTTATCGTAATTCAAATTTCTAGCAATTTGTGTTATCTATATGCATTTATCCGCATTCAGAAGCAAGAAGTAAGGGGCGTTGATATCTATGAAATAATCTAGGTTCTTTTTTTTTTTTTCCTTTCTGGGTCATGACTGATTTGAGGTAAACTGCAAAACCCATCATTTTTTCCCTTCAGATATATCGATATTATGTTCTTGATATGCGTGTGTGGATGCGAATTGGGTTTTATTTTTATTTTTCTTTTTCTATCAAGGTAAGCGTAAGGTTAGCAGTTTTCAGTTGTGCTAATTAATTGATACATCTTCCACTGTTAAGCGAGAGTTCTTGATTTTTGTGTGTGTGTGTGATTATGGATTGGGTTTTGCTTGTAGTTTTTTCTTTTTATATCAATGTAATAAACCCCTTGCTTCCTTCTCATTATCAAACTGGAGTTCTTAATTTTTGCTTTGTGTTGAGTGTGTGAATTGGGTGAAATCTTGACCTTTGATTTTTGTGTTTGTGTATGGTATGTTAGTTTATGACAAGATGATGATGTCAAAAGTGGAGGCTAGGAAGAAAATGGGCGAGGGTTCTGGGAACGGAAAGATGTTAAGTGATATTGATGCTATTAGGAAAGGTTTATATCCTGAAAAATCTCGTTTAAGGAGTTCAACTTCTACAGTGAGTAGTCGATCTAAATCAGTTGCAAAACCACAATTGCCGCTACCCAAAGCAAAAAAGGATGAAGGTAATGAAGATAAATTAGGGAAGGAGAAGAAGTCCATTTGGAGTTGGAAGGCCTTAAAGGCTCTTACTCACGTCCGAAACAAGAGGTTCAATTGTTGTTTCTCTCTCCAAGTCCATTCGATTGAAGGGTTGCCGCCGCTCTTTGATGATTCTAATCTTACTGTGCATTGGAAGAGGCGGGATGGCGAGTTGAGGACCTGCCCAGCTAAGGTTATTGAAGGATTAGCTGAATTTGAAGAACAATTGTGTCATACGTGTTCGGTTTATGGTAGTAGGAACGGGCCCCACCACTCGGCAAAGTATGAGGCAAAGCATTTCTTGTTGTATGCATCGGTCTCTTCTGCTCCTGAACTAGATTTGGGAAAGCATCGTGTCGATCTAACTAGGATACTACCGCTGACACTGGACGAACTAGAGGAGGAGAAGAGTTCCGCAAAGTGGACAACTAGTTTTAGGTTATCTGGTAAGGCTAAAGGTGCAACTCTGAATGTCAGTTTTGGTTATTCAGTTATAGGCAACCATTCCGCTGGAACTGCTGCCGGCAGTGATGTATCATTGGGCCCGAATTTGAGGCAGTACAGTACAAGTAAGGCGAGACCTGTGAGAGAATCTGATCAGCATGATGGTCAGAACGCAATGAGGCGAGCTGGAAGCCTTCCTGCTAGGTCCCACATGTCATCTCGTTCCGTAGAAGATATAAAGGATCTTCATGAGGTGCTGCCAACATCAAGATCCGATTTCTCTGACTCTGTAAATCTGCTGTGTGAGAAACTTGATGAGGATAAGTTCAATACATCAGTTGATTATAAAGCTGAAACTGATGTTTTCTCTGGACCTCTTGAGCCTCTTAAACCAAATTCAGTTTCGCCTGATGATGTTAAGGATAATGTGGAAATTGAAAGTCAATGCGAAGTTAGTGAGTTTTTTGTCACAGAGCATGGTATAGAATTTTCCTCAAAGGAAGAAATAAAGGAAGAAGACGTTGCTTCCAACATGACTCATGGTCCTGTCCTGGAGAAATTTCATCTTCCAGAAATCCACAGCACTACTGAGGCGACCCTTGAGGAGAACACTGAGCATCATCCCCTGGTCAAGGACTTACAGAGTCACAGAGACGAGCTTGCGGTGAGTGCTGGGAACTCCAAGGAAGACAATTTTTGCAACAAAGAATCGCTCATGAAAGACCTGGAATCAGCATTGAACAGTGTGTCAGATTTAGTGAAAGAAGGATCAGATTCTCAAGAGGAAGCAAATCAAATTGCAGACCTGGAGACTTACTTGGGGGTTAAATCTGACTACAAGGACACTAGGAAAGGAAAGTCACTTAGCCTGGATGCTGTTACGGATTCTGTGGCTAGTGACTTTCTCGACATGCTGGGAATAGAGCATAGTCCATTTGGCTTCAGTTCTGAAAGTGAGCCCGAGTCTCCGAGAGAGCGTTTGCTGAGACAATTTGAGAAGGAAACCATGGCCAATGGTGGTTCATTGTTCAACTTGGAAATTGACGAGGTAGACTTTGGTTACATTTCTGAAAACAATCACACATCAGTGCAACAAGAATCTGACAAGATGCCGAACTTAGAAACAGAGGTAGCAAGAAGCAAAACAAAGGTCTCAATGTTGGAGGACTTGGAGACGGAAGCTTTGATGCGTGAGTGGGGCCTGAATGAGAAGACTTTTGAGTCTTCTCCTCCGAGTAGCTCCGCTGGGTTTGGGAGTCCAATAGATTTCCTTCCTGAAAAGCCTCTCGAGCTGCCTCCTCTTGGAGAAGGTATAGGACCATTTGTTCAGACTAACAACGGCGGATTTTTGCGTTCTATGAGCCCTGCACTTTTCAGCAATGCCAAAACTGGGGGTAGCTTGGTCATGCAGGTTTCTAGTCCAGTCGTCGTTCCTGCACAAATGGGTTCAGGTATAATGGAGATACTGCAGTCTTTGGCTTCAGTTGGGATCGAAAAGCTTTCCATGCAGGCAAACAAGTTGATGCCTTTGGAAGATATAACTGGGAAGACAATGCAACAAATAGCATGGGAAGCTGCACCCAGCTTGGAGGCACTAGACAGGTATTTTTTCTTTATGCATTAACTTATCTGTTTTGAACGGCTCTATATGTCCCTCTGACGTTTAATCAAATTCTGATACCAGCTTTTGAGTCTGTCAACTTTCTATTAAAGTTGGATAGCAAGTGGAAGTTAAATTAAACATTATTTGAGTCATCAGATTAGGGTGAAGATGAGTAGTAAGGTCAGGGTTTAGCTAATGTCCTAGGAACTTGCTAAAAACTAAAAAGTCATGGCGACTCCATTTTTAGTAAGAGTGCAGTTATTGTTCATGACTGTAGCTTCTTGCAAACTGATGTTCTTTGTTTTGTCCTTGCTGCAGGCATGTTTCACGGCCTGAATCAGAGGGTAGACAAAATATATTCTCCGGGGAAGTTAAAGTTAATGGTAAGTCTGGTCCTAGGTTGAGTGAGTTTGAGTCGAGTTCAAGTGCAAAAGAGATGGACTCCGAATATGTAAATTTAGAAGATCTCGCTCCTTTAGCAATGGACAAGATTGAAGCTCTCTCTATTGAGGGGCTCAGAATACAATCTGGTATGTCAGAAGAGGACGCACCTTCAAATATTAACCCACAGGCCATTGGTGAGTCGTTAGGTTTGGAGGGAGCTGGTGGATTGCAACTGCTGGACATCAAAGACAGTGGTGGTGATGATGATGGATTGATGGGTCTATCACTAACCCTTGACGAATGGATGAGGCTGGATTCAGGGGAAATCGACGATGAAGAACAAATCAGCGAGCGGACTGGTAAGATTCTTGCTGCCCATCATGCCAGTGACTCCATGCGGGAAAGGTCAAATGGGGAGAGGAAGCGGGGTAAACGCTCTAGGAAGTCTGGCTTGTTGGGAAATAACTTCACAGTGGCCTTAATGGTGCAGCTGCGTGATCCTTTACGAAATTATGAGCCTGTTGGTACACCAATGCTTTCACTTATTCAGGTGGAGAGGGTATTTGTCCCTCCGAAACCAAAAATATATAGCACAGTTTCATTGGTAAGGAACATAAACAAAGACGAAGAAGAGTGCTGTGAGCCTGCAAAGAAGGAAATAAAGGAAGCGGCAAAGGAAGACAAAGTTCATGAAGACGAAGGCATTCCTCAATTCAAAATTACGGAAGTTCATGTTGCGGGATTGAAGACTGAACCTGGCAAGAAGAAGCTTTGGGGTTCCACAAATCAACCACAGTCCGGATCCCGTTGGTTGGCTGCAAATGGAATGGGGAAGAGCAATAAGCATCCGCTTCTGAAGTCAAAGGTCTCTGCCAAATCCTCCTCCCTTGCAGCGACAACTAAAGTCCAACCTGGTGAAACCTTGTGGAGCATCTCCTCTCGGGTTCATGGCACAGGCGCTAAATGGAAGGAATTGGCTGCATTGAATCCCCATATTAGGAACCCAAATGTTATTTTGCCGAATGAAACTATAAGGTTGCACTGATAACTTATGTGTACTTGTTTAAAAGCTGGTTCAAAGATCTGGATTGAGTTATTCTGTATGTAGCAAGCTGTGGAAGGTTTCGGTGGAACACAGGCATAATGCGTAGGTGATCAGACCCTGTCAATGAGTTCCACCGGCTGAGGTTTGCCATTTTTGCTGTAATCTATTTCTTCTTTCATTTTTGTGAATGGATACTTTTTGTTTGCCCTGACTGGCAATGGCTTTAATGCATCTGATGTGAACACTGATTTGCCATCTTAGGTTTTTGTTGCAAGATAATTATCTAAGAGATTGCTCGGCGTATGACTAGACAATTGCATTAAAACTATGTTAGGTTGTTTGCTCTTTCTTTCTGTTATACCTTTGATTGACAGCCACAATAGCTGAAGACCCTTAATTCTCGAAAAGTACCACAAGGAGACGAAGAATAGATAGATATAACATGAGATGCTGTATGAAGGAACAAGCGGCTGGCCAAAGACATATACACACGAGTGCACAAATAGAAGGGAAGAGGATGTGCATATTGTGACGATGCTTTCACCTTGGCCGCCTTCACCTTTATCTGTGTTCCTTCTCAGTGTACACTTTTGAACTACTTTCCAGATGATCAACATAATGATGCAGCATTTGTACCTGAAGGCAACAATGCAAGCTAGGAAGCACGGACACCTCTCCTAGGTGGAGGTATGGTATCGTAAATGGACGGACACCCCCACACCCTCGAGACACCGGCCGACACGTGTTGGACACTGCCAATCGGTGTCGGAATATTTTTTTTTAATATCCGATACCGTGTCAGACACTTCGCCGAGGAGTGTCGGACACGGCATGGAGCAGTGTCGGATCATCTGCTTCTCTTACTTCACGGCCGTCTCCTTCTCTCTCACCTCACGGGTGCCCTTCTGAGCCATTACTGACTCGGAGCTGTCGCCAGAGCTCAGTCGCCAACATTCCCAAGCCGAAACCGACGCCGTCGCCAAATATCGAACGACGCCGTTGCCAAATATCGAAGTAGCTGTCGCCGTCGCCAAATTGTCGCCGGAAGTCTCCGCCGCCGTCGCTGACCCACAGGTTTTTCTTCCTCATCTCGTCTCCTTTTTCTTCTATTCTAAAAGTCTCCCTTCCCTCTCTGTCAAGAGTCGTTTCTTTCTCCATCTGTCAAGAGTTGTTTCTTCGTTTTTTTTTTCTTTCCTTCCTCTGTCAAGAGTCGTTTTTTGCATTTGTACTGATTAAGTGAAGAAAGTCCCTCTCTTTCTTTTTTTTTTACTTAGTTATTTTGTCCAGTACTTAATTTCAGAAATGTTTTTGTGACTTAGTTATTTTGTTATTTTAGATTTGGAATGTATATATATATATATATATATATATATATATATATATATATATATATATATATATATATATATATATATATATATATATATATATAAAAAATCGCGGTGTTCTGCGGTGTCCAAAATCTGATTTTTTGGAAATTGCGGTGTCTGGTGTCCCCGTCGGTGTCAGTGTCCGACACCGTGTCCGTGTTCGTGCTACCTAGAATGCAAGTCAGCGCACTTCATGCCAGCACTGATTCAACAAACAATTTAACGATGGCAAGGGTACAACCCTTGTCATTCCTTAAGAACTCGTAAGGTGTAACGGCTTGCGTCGGTAGGTGGGGGTCATGCATGACACTCTTAACAGCCATAATAGATGTTCCACTTGCAAGCAGGAGCCAGAAATATACACCATTTGTAAGCAGAAGTATTATGCTTAGAAGAACCAACACACTATTAAGCTTCCAGGTCGAGGGTACTGCTTAGGATTGTTAACAGCCACAATAGGTTTCCAGCATAATGTACCACTGTCTGATTGTGCTTCGTAAAATATTTGCCTTCGCCCCAAACACCACCAGGTGTGTTCAGCGCTGCTTGGTAAGCCGTCTCTGCAATCATGGTTGCAGCACGGAAAATATATGTTTCCTTTCCACTCGCTTCTTAAACCTAGTGCACTTAATTATCAGCCAAGTACTGGGCTTCTTCGCGTGGTTTAGCGAGGGAAATTGTGCTACTACTTTTTGATCTTCCACTGCTTGGGATATCTTGACAACTGGATCAACTCCTGTCACTTGGTGGACTATCTCATCCTGATTCACCTCCAGATTTTACCAGCAGTTCTTGAATTTCCCTTGTTTTTAGATCTCTTAGCATATCTTCTGTTGGAGTATTTTAATAAAATACCATTTATCTATTATACAATAAAATAAAATAAAATCTTTTCAAGCAATAATTACTTTGTTATTATTGGACCGTTACAAGTATTAAGTAATATTTTGCTTTATGTCTCTTTTATTGGTCCATAAGTGTCATTACAAGTAGTTTATGACAATAGTTATTTGCATAATGATAACTTATTACAAAGATTTATTGTGTCACTTAATTAAACATATATATAAAGGTGATTCTTCTAGTTATTGGGAGAAGATATTTTTTGTTACAAGCTCTTTCATTTTCTAGTCAACATATGATAGAGTTTGTGTCTTAAGAGACTTTTCTTTATATTTTTCTACTCACATATCAATGTTTTTCTTAACTACAAGTCTTATTGCAAAGACAAGTGTACAAATGTTTATGATTCCGTGATCATGTTCTCTTAAGAGTGTGAGAACAATTGTTATATTTTTGTTGGGAAAAGAAGTGTATTGGGTGAAGCTTCAACTTCTCTCAAGTTATGCAAACTTAGAGAAGTTACAGCAAATAAGAGCTGGGCTGTTGTATCCTGGAGGCGGCGCGTTGGAACCTATTGCACCGGTATACTCCGTAGGGGCGCGAACCGTCTTAAAGAGAGCGACGTAGTCCGCGCCTCAACCCAGTACTAGTATACTCGTTTCGAAGGTGTTCAAGGGTAATCCTTCGAATCATTGATGGTACCTCGCATGGTAAGAACAACACGGCATTTTTAAGAGGATTGAGGTAAACGTGTTTCTCGTACTCACAACTAAGAGGTAAAAATGTTCTTATGATTTTATTTACTCAATTGTGAGCTTGCATAGATATTATATTCATTTTTGAAAATGATTTCCAACAATTTTAAGACGGTTAGGGCCTCTGATCCGATTTGTAATTTATTTTCTTTATTGTGAGCGTGTTATCACACATGAGAGGACTTTGAGAGTTATGCTTTGCGCAACGGCTTGCAAAGGTGCACAAGACATTCTATGCGACTCATCAAAAACTCATATGATGATAAAGTTCAACGATGGTATGCGTTATGTGATATTTTCATATCACGTCAAGGTAAGTTTTTTGCCTACCTATGCTGCATTTTAAAAAAAATTATAAAAAAAATAAACTTGAAATAGTGGGGGCATGAGGATAATTTACTTTGACATTTGAAATTAAAAAGAAACAAAAAGCCTGGTTCTAACTTTCATAGTGAATTGTTTTTAAGGTTAGTAAAAACTTGTGTTTTGAGACACATGCATGAATGGAGTCTTACAGAGAGAAAATGCGTGGAAAGTTTTGCATATTTTAGTGAATATATTTCTATATATTCTAAGATGTAGTATTGTCACACTAATTCTTGATTCTTTTTGTGAGCTTGAATTTATTTTTAGGAAAAATGATGAGTTTTATAGTGACAATATATTTTTATGTGGATATTGCGTTACTCCATATGTGATTGAGTGCACAAAAAAAAAGTAATTATATAGTTAATCATATGACAATGATTATGTGTTTATTACATGAGTGATTATAGTGCATTATTGAATAACGGTCGAGGGTTAATGCTACTAGTTAAGAACAACAAAACTAGTCTTATTAACGGATGAGCACACAAAGCAACACGTGATAAGTCTCAACAAATGCATAAATTGCATATGATCATTGTAAAAGTGCAGTTTACATGGTGGCTGACCTGTAACGGTGTGGATCGATTATTGAAACTCGTGATGTTATCGTGTATAATGCATATAAGTTGCTTGAGCTTTGTTTTGATACTTTTGCATTGGGAGATAGATAAATATATATTTCCGCTCCATTAACATTTTTTTGAATAATGACTTTCTCATGAAAAAGGAAAATTAGCACTCAATTGGATATGAGTTATTTGTATTTTAGTTATTAAACTATTTGTCTAAGGAGTCATGCATCAAACGTTCTTTAACTGCATTACAAAGAGAATGCATTAGTATTTGGGGTTTGCAAAAGTTAGATGTGAATCCAAAAAGACAATAGTTTTAAAATTGAGACGCTTTTCAAAATCTGGGAGCCTTAAAAAAGGCATACCTATATACATGTAAAGTTACTTTCAGAAAGTACAAATATTTGCTAGAAGTTGAAAATAGGGATGCTTTTGCATTTGAAAAGTTTTGGGTAGCAAAGTGAAATTTGGTAAAGATGACCAAATTAAAGCTTTGAAAATTTTATGCTCAACATGTTTTAAGGAATTGATGTTATTTTTTCGTTATCAGATATTGACATTTAGAGAACAAGATTATGTGCATGTTTGAAAAAGTTTAAGTATGTGCTTATGCATTTGGCTATGTTGGCTAAAACTACTTTCGCATGTACATGAAAAGCATCAAAATAAAAATGTTTATTACAAGCTAGCTTGATAAGAAAAAAATTGATCCCTTTTGCAAATTTGATATTTTGAATTAGTGAAATGTATGTTGTGTTAATGTCTAAACTCTCAAACGTGCTCATAAGAAAATTAGGGTCATGGACCTCACGTTGAAATCTTATATTGATGACGGTGCGTGTCATGATTATTTACAGAGTGAGATACTTTTTTGCAGTTTAGTCCACTTATAAGTTATCTAAAAAGAAGTGTAGCTAATCAAGTCTAATCTATTACTTGAAGTAATGTTTGAGCTCTTGTAGATTTTTTATATGGCTTGTTTTATTTGGTGTGAGTTTTGTATCTAACGTGCCTTACATCAAAATTTTCATGTGAGTGTAGCATTTCATCCCATATATCTTGAGGCATAATATGCAAGAACAAGGTAAGAAAAAGAAAAAAAAATTAAAACTGAGCAGGTGCTTATATGTTTTTTTGGGCATATCTCAACTATGAAATGCAATGGTTGCTTGCCTATTCTATAATGTTTTTGATATAAAATTCAATGTTACTAAAGGAAGGTCCATAGGAGAATCCCGAAACATGTCCACATAAGAACTTATATGAATTTGCTAATACCATAAATCTTTTTTTGTTGCCAGATAATTCGTTGAGATATTTTGAAGGAAAATACTAAATTTGGAAGTGAAAAAATTGTGGTTTTACTCTTAGAAAGAGAGAACAAAAGAGTTTTTTTTTTATATCGTCCAAGCTACACAAAGTTTTTAGATTTTTTAAAGTCAAGAGATAGAGGTATCTCTAATATGTGACATGCAGTTGGATACAAAAAGTTTGAGTAGCTCCTAGTAGTAGGCTACTGGTCGCAAGTTTGTGATTCCTAGTAGTAAGACTACTAGCATGGCCGTTGGGAAAGACAATTATTTTTGGGTAAAAGGAAGGGAACTAATGGACCCTTGTCCGGTGAGGTTTTACTACCTCGACATGTGTCCCAAATTAAAAATGTGATAATATTACATGGGACAATATTACAATTTTTAGCCTCGATAAATTGTTTGCCTAATCGAGGTGAGGCAAATGTTGCCTTAAAATGAAAATCAGGTTGGTTATAGCACTATTTGTGAAAGTAAACTTATACCACCTGTTAATCAGACTTTTGTTGAAATTTATGTGATAAATTATGAAACTCTAGCTAGAGGCAAAGGTCTGATGTACATCGAGGGGGATGGGACTTAAGCCCAAGTTTGTATAAGTCACCTATAAGGATACAACCACCTAGGGACTGGAGATCCCAAGAACTAGGCAGGAGACCAACGACTTATAGAGTGACTTGGGTTTATACATGTGTTATTCTTGTCTTATGACGCGGTGTCCCTCCCTATGGTGTAAGCACATGTTTCTCGTAACGATATTGGAGCTTGAGATTCTTTATAATCTCTTAATGAGTTCTATAGCCCATACGGGTGGGATGTAATAGTTACGAGAGCATCCTTGATAGACTCACCTATATGAGTGTGGAAGTGGGGCCGCTTTCTATGAGATTTGGGCTAATCTCTAGAGCACTCATGAAAGCTGGGATAAAGCACAAGGCCATAATGTGCTGGCTTAAGAAGCTTGGTTGAGAATACCTTGAATATCATGTGTGTGATACGATTCCACGTGCCCTTAAGTAGTCATCGTTTCAAGGCTGAGCCACTTTGACTCTAGTACGTGAATTGTTGAACGCTAAGTGAAGGTTTCAAGGCAGAGCCACTTTCATGATGCATGATATTCTATCTTTACCCAACTATGTGTTTCATTATTTTTATTAAAATAAGTGGGGTATTGTTGGAGTATTTTAATAAAAATACCATTTATCTATTATACAGTAAAATAAAATAAAATCTTTTCAAGCAATAATTACTTTGTTATTATTGGACCGTTACAAGTATTAAGTAATATTTTGCTTTATGTCTCTTTTATTGGTCCATAAGTGTCATTACAAGTAGTTTATGACAATAGTTATTTGCATAATGATAACTTATTACAAAGATTTATTGTGTCACTTAATTAGACATATATATAAAGGTGATTCTTTTAGTTATTGGGAGAAGAGATTTTTTGTTATAAGCTCTTTCATTTTCTAGTCAACATATGATAGAGCTTGTGTCTTAAGAGACTTTCCTTTATATTTTTCTACTCACATATCAATGTTTTTCTTAACTACAAGTCTTATTGCAAAGACAAGTGTACAAATGTTTATGATTCCGTGATCATGTTCTCTTAAGAGTGTGAGAACAATTGTCATATTTTTGTTGTGAAAAGAAGTGTATTGGGTGAAGCTTCAACTTCTCTCAAGTTATGCAAACTTAGAGAAGTTATAGCAAATAAGAGCTGGGCTGTTGTATCCTGGAGGCGGCGCGTTGGAACCTATTGTACTGGTATACTCCGTAGGGGCGCGAACCGTCTTAAAGAGAGCGACCTTGTCCGCGCCTCAACCCAGTATTAGTATATTCGTTTCGAAGGTGTTCAAGGTTGATCCTTCGAATCATTGATGGTATCTCGCATGGTAAGAACAACACGGCATTTTTAAGAGGATTGAGGTAAACGTGTTTCTCGTACTCACAACTAAGAGGTAAAAATGTTCTTATGATTTTATTTACTCAATTGTGAGCTTGCATAGATATTATATTCATTTTTGAAAATGATTTCCAACATCTTCTAGGATAACCAGGGCTGTTTAACCTTTCTCATTCTTCGTGGTCACTGTTGCGCTCACTTTCAGCTTACTTAGCGGATAATTTTCTGCATAAGATCATGACAAATGAGAGCTATATTCAACAAGGCCATTCAGGTTTCATTTAATTCTTGAAGAAAATCTGAATTGCAACTACTTTCTTTTGGCTTTCTTGAAGAGGCCACTTGGGGTTGGATTCACAATTAGGTATAGTCCTTCTTACAATCATTGTCAAAAATAGATCACAATTTCCTTGGTAGGAGCTATTAGATTCATGACAGGCAGCTGAACTAGCTGAGATAGAAGTCTTGAGTACTATTCTCAGATCGAAAGTCAAGTTAAATGTTCACTGTAGAAGGAGAGGTACAAGTAAACAGTTTACGAGAGGTATATACCCTCGTAATCATCTTTGCCCTGTATAAAATCTTCGTCAACCCTGACACTGAACTCATCTGTAATCTTAGGGCTCCCAAACGGTTATATATCACGCACGAGTGCAGAATCGTCTCCCCCCCCAATCCAAGTTGTACCGAGCCAGGTCTTATGATCCTTCTCGTAGCAGTTCTTTAAGAAGAAGAAGTTGCTCTTTCATAATGGCTAGATGAAGAGGAGTCTCGCATCTTGGTGGCAGGCAAGCCATCCATCGGAGTCAACCATCACCGACAGTTTCATTTCAAGAAAACCACTTGCAGAAGCCAAGTGAAGATGTGAACCACCCTGTAAATCTATTTGTTCTCCAAGTCTCGCTTGCAGTTTAAAAGGGCTAGTGCAAAGTCTGCATGGCCTGCATAGTGGCTAACGTGCGAGGGTGTTCTATTATAGCAAGTGGTCGAAACTCGGGCAAGAGTAAGTTCATCTCCTTGCATTAACTCGACATCTCTATTCAGTGATGCGTCCCTTATCTTTTATTCCCGCTATCCAAGTACATGTAATAAACTCCTATGATGATCATTATCACCTAAGGCTTTTGTAAAACACTAGTTGGGGTTGACTACTGAATCCTTTTCTTCTATTCCCTCTATCCAAGTACATGTAATAAACTCGTTTGAACGTCCCTTTTATTTTATCTCTCGGTCTATTACTCTCGCGTCTCGTCCCATCAACTTGACCCAAATCACTTGCCTTCACTCGAACAACCAATGCCTATAGGTGTTCACTACATTTTATCATTATTTTTGTTGCCGTTCATGCACCCAAGTGTCTGCATTTCAGTTATACTCAAGTCTTGTGACAATAAAAAAAGCTTCCATCTGGTTCTATTCCTACCTGGCCTTTTTCTTTTGGACCTTTAGCATATAAGTTGGTAATTAAGAGGAACGCAACTACTCTTAATCTGTTACGAAGCTTCTTACGAAGGGACAAGTTAGAACTGATGTGAGACATATTTTTGTTTAACATATTTTGAAGGCATACTTAAATTACAATAGACTAGCGGGCTGACATTGAGAGGCCAATTGGCCAAAACATAGTAGTACTATTGGATTGTGAGAGGCTAGTTCTTTTCTCCTTTGGACTGGGAGGGATTTTTGTTGCAGAGAATCGGTTCACATATGTTAGCCGGCAAACTAATACAAAATAAAATGGCCGTTGTGTAGCACCAAAAGATGTTTGAGAGTAAACACTGATGTAGCGAGATGGTAAATGCATCGATGGTTTACAGCTAACAGTTGCCGGATCAAGAGGAACGGTTCGAAGGTCCAGAACTGCGTGAAGAAAAGTTGATGTTATTGAACGAGACATCCTAGCTAACAGTTATTCGAGTTGGTAGCAGCAACCTGTTCTGCATAGCTAATAGAAACACACGGGTTAGTTGCACATTGAACACCAGCACTGTGCGGAAGCTGACCCCATTTGACCCGAGGCCAAGAATTTCGCCTTTCGATTATTCTGCCTAATCTTACGCAAATGCATTCAGTGGATAGTCCCGTCTGACTTGGGGTTGTAGGGCTGCCATATTATCGAGCTGGGCTCTTTCTGGATCTTGACTTTCACTCGCATTTCTCGCTAAAAACCTTTTCACTACGAATTTAAGGCATTTTATCACCTTCCTGGTGCTCCATATGAAGAAGCGGATACTGTGAATCAAGAAAACTGTAACCAGCAGCCCCATCCAAACGAAAACGGATGTTTCAACCATATTGATGATGGGCCTAAAATCATCCTCAGGTGTTATGAATTGCATCGAAATGAGGTAAGTTAGCACAGTGAATGACATGGTCACGCACATTGCAACCGCCAGAAGCCACATAAAAAACTTTCTCTTCAAAGGCAACTCGCACAAAAGCAGGACTGTGCTCAGAGAAGCAATAAATGCAACAGTGTTGTACCGCCAAAACTTCAGATAATCATCAGGATCGCGAGCAGCTACAATGGATTTTCCAGTAATATAGGTTATAGTGGTATTGTCTTCACCAAGAAATCGCGTGCTCTCGTGTTCCCATGTACCACCAGGGGGGTTAAGAGCCGCCTCATAAGCCATTCCTGCTATTAAAGTTGCACTTATCAGGAAAGAATCATGGTTCTTCTCCAACCAACTTTTCTTCTTCTTCTTCTTCTTCTTCTTCTTCCATTCCATCAGTGAGGCTGTTGGGTGGTGACACTAGCCATGTAGCCGCTGTTGGGTAGCCATCATTCTTGCGTTCGTCTTTTTTGGTTTCGCGTGCAGTAGGTATGTTTCTGGCTCTGAGAGCTCCGGCATTGACAAGCAATTGAAGAATTTCCATGGTTTTCAAGTCTCTTGGCATGTGTTCTATGTGTGCAAGATGGTGTTGCCATTTACATCTTTGACATTCACAAAATCATCGTCAACCTTACTAGTCAACTCCATCAACGATTTAAGAACTTCCAAACGGTTGGAAATCACGCATGAGTGTAGAATCGTCTCACCCCGTTCCAAGGTGAGCTGACTCACTTCCCATCGTGCTCGAGCCAGCTCCTTCACAACCCTAACGTGGCCTTTCATAACAGCCAGGTGAAGATGAGTCCTCCTATCCTTGTCTCGAACCAGGCAGACATCAGAGTCCACCTTTAATAATGTTTTCACTATTCCGACGAATCCATTTGAGGCAGCCAAATGAAGAGCTGAACAACCCTGGGAGTCAAGTTGACTCGCCAGGTCTGGCTTGTAACTCACAAGGGCCTTTGCAAAGTTTGCAAAGTTTGCATGGCCTAACATGGCAGCTACACGTAAGGGTGTCTCATTGAAACAAGTGAGTGAAACTCGGGCGAGAGTGAGTTCATCTTCTCGCATCAACTCGTCCACGGTTTCGACGTTGCCACTCAGTGATGCATCATAGAGCCATTGTCTCAAGTTGATCTCTCTCTTCTCTCCATTGGTGACTGTACTAGATGAAGGTGCCTAATGTTCATGCTTCCTATGTGTTCCTATCATATATGTACGCCTTTGTCTCAAGTTGATCTCCCTCTTCTCTCCATTGGTGACTGTACTAGATGAAGGTGCCTAATGTTCATGCTTCCTATGTGTTCCTATCATATATGTACGTGGGATTTGGCCTGCTTTGGCCACAAATTAGCTATCATTGGAAAGTATTAACTTTAACTGACATCGAAGGCCTGCTTTGGCCACATTAAGACCTTACGTCAAATCTTATGCTAGTTAAGAAACAGGCGAGGATTAAGGGGTTGTACGTTTACGTTTTTATTTTTGTAATGATGATGAAAAAGATGTCTTTTTTCTTGTATGTTTACGTTTTTTTGGTTCTGTTTTAGATAAAATTTTCAAATAGTATCAAAAAAGTTGGGTGTTTTCACCTTTTTCCTTGAACTGTATTCTCCTAATCAGAATACCATCTCTTCTCCCTCATATCTACCGCCCTATTTCAACAAACACTCACCAAACTAGACCATCCATTTTAGTGGGTCTTCCTAGAAATGGAAATAGTGGGGTCCATTAATGAATTGATTCAAAAAAAAGTTGGTAAAAACGAAAATAAAAATGATAAACGTACAGAAAAAATTGAAAAACTAGATACGAAAAAAAGTAAAAGTACACAATACGATTTTAGAACTGAATACTAAATTCTGAAAACCAAAAACAGAACATAGAATACCGAAAAAAATCTCGTATCAAATCTTATTCAACCACCCGGCTATTACTGCATACGGAGTCACCTCGTCAACAATAAGAACCTGAACTTTCAACTCATTTCCAACCGAGTCTTATGCTAGTTATGCTTGTGAGAACTTTTGAAAGTACACAACAAATATACATTAGCTGATGCCCGCTGGCGCGCGTTCCTTGTGCTCTTTCTCCTCTGTCCTTTGCTACCTGTATTGGATTCGCCTCCATTGGTCATCCTCATTCTATGATTTTGCTTGAGACGACTGCTTAGAGGTAACCCACTTGTGCTGTCCTAGTCCCAGTTAGTTTTCTTCCTCCCACATGGTAGCATAGTCTGTAAGATTGTGGTCTGGTTTTGGTATAAATGTCTTGTCTCTTGGTCTTGGGTATAAGTTCTCTGGATAGTTTTCGGCTAGGCTTTGGTGTGATTTCCACAATTATCACTTCTCGGTACGTACTTTTCTTTTGGGACAATGATCAATTCCTAGTTGGGGCATGTCCTCTAGCATCTACTGTGAATAAACTTTACACTTCTAGCCGCTTACCGCTTCAATAATTGGATGGGAGTTGCGCTTCAATAATTGGATGGGAGGTTGGTTGTTTGACACACTGAACCAATCAATTTTTATACATCTGAAAGAAGGAATTTAGTAATCTTACACTGATAATTTGGTTAACTAATGGAGTAGCCAGATTCGTTGCTTGTGAATTTATGTGATGACCACAGTTCTTCGGTCACCTTGTATTAAGCATTTATAGTCACACCATAAATGTTAAATTTGTTATTCACAGATGATTATGCAATTGCAGAAGCTTTTGCATTATAAAAGGACCAGAAACTGTTGAGATTTTGTTCATGGAGCATAAAAAAAAAATTCAAGATAACATAGAGTATTACAATAGCTTCAATTTACTAATATACTTGTATTGAGATCTATAGACATCCACAATGATTAAAATCTATAGCATACGAACCAACATACTAATATGAAATATAAAATCAAAACAAATTGACTTTCTGACAAAATATGCAATTTAGTTAAAGATGAACTATTACCTTTCTTGTTCTGTTGCTAAAAAAGGTTACATGGAACTCTCTGCAAGTTATTTTCTTTAATAGAATTTGATGGAGAAGACGTAGTAGCTCTACGTTAGTACAATATTAATGTAACTGGAGGTAAGTTTTGATAGGATTTTTCCGGAAATGACGTTCAGAGACTTTGCATGAGTTTATGCGTGATTTTATAGTCTTTTAATAATTAATAAAGATCAAAATAACTCTTAACTCTATCAAAAGCGTATATTTAAATGAGGATAGTATAAGAAAATAGACTTAACATTCTACAAGAAGTAAAAAAACAACCTTATTTTTCATAGCACTATGACCGGATCATGCATAGAAAAAGCCCTTAAAAGTAAGATCGATGCATTAGCGAGAAATGTCAGGTTGTGGTTTCCAAAAAACATGCTGTGTAGGACACAAGCATCACCCGTAGACGGATCCGGATCCTCTGCCGTGAGTAGGGTTATCGCAGAGGTGCTGTGGCCCCAATCACGGCCATTGGATCAAAATAAGTGGAGGGCAACGGATGAGATGAAGCCACGTCACCGGACACATTGAAGCGGGGCATTTACTCTTGAAACCAAACACTCTCTCTGCAAACTCCCACAGCCCATTCACTCTCCTTCTGCCGGCGATATACGGCGACGGCGCATCGTTTGGTGAACCGGCCGAAGACGCGAACCACCGATCCACCTTCCGGCGAAACGACGACGCCGGAACCGCATATCCAACAATCTTTGCGGTACACTCTCTCTCCAAACTCCCACAGCACCTCTGCGGCCTTCGGCCATGCACGTCTCCCAGCACTATTTCCGGCGATAGACGGCGGCGCACCCTCTCTCCAAACTCCCACAGCACCTCTGCCTCCTTCGGCCGTTGGCGTAAACCAGCACTGTTTCCGGTGATAGACGGTGACGGCGCGTCGTTTGTTGAACCGGCCGGAGACGGGCACCATCGATCCACCTTCCGGCCAAACGACGACGCCGGTAGCAAGGTCATAACTTTCTGATCCACAATTCCCGGCGACGGCGCATCCGGTCTCCCTCTCCTACAAATCCCGGCCGGCGGCAGGAGCCCCTACAAATCCCGACGACGGCGCATCCGAAACGTAAGATCTTGTACTGAGCTCTGTTTTGAGGAGAGAGAGTGCACTAATTCTGTTGTTGCTTCTTGTCCTCTCTCTTTCTCTGTAAAGATGGAAGATGTTCTCAGCTTTACTTCCATATTATGAAGTTATTTTGCTGAATTTTGCTTCACTTGTTTGAATTAGGGGCACCTACAATACCAAAGAAGCCTCTTGCATTCTGTCCATACAATGGAAGTGTCTGCTATGACTCAACCAAAGATTTGCAACTGCCGAAGCAATTGATTTATAACTGCTGAAGCAATTTGAAAAGATGAACACATATCTGATGCAGCCTGTGCTTCTGCCTTGGAGTTTTTGATTCAGATGATTCACGGTGTATAAAAGTCTGCAGTCAAACAGAGATCCGGGATTTCCACTCGTTCAGTACATCTCCTCCAATCGGTCTACATACCATGGAAGACCCTTTCTCGTCAACATCTTCGGCCACCACAATGTATGTTGTTATCAATTCTGAAAATGTACAGAAGTGCTTGGTGGAGGAACTGATTGGAAGAATGATTGATGATGGAACTAATGAACGACTTTCGTGGAGTTTGTGAGGCAGTGTGTTGGGTCACTGCCTTCAATTTTGGTGTTGAAAACTACCTGTGATTTGCTAATACCATGGTCTGCATTTTTGTTCACGTTTCATAACTTTCATTTAAAGAGAAAATTATTGTCTCCTTGTTTGGTGAACACATTAATGGGAGTTCATAACCTGTAACTCTCAAATTGGACATTATCAATATTTAATTTATGTATTGTGAGTGCTGTTTTATTGATTCAAGGACTCTGCCTGATTTGTTATCTCTACTCATGTTTGCTCTACTCATGTTTGTTGTTCTCATGTTTAGAAACTGATTAACCTGCAAGTGCAAGCATGAACAGCAAACATTAGAATGAGTTTGCTGTTTATGTTTGCTTTTATATTGACTTATGCTATTTAACCTGCAACGCTACTTATGTTTACTGTTCAGTTTCTCTTACTTAATTAGCATAATGTCTCCCTATTTCAGTAAATTAATGAAAATTTGAGCACTTGTTAGTTTCCCTTTTTCCAGTAACTTACTGGAAACTTGGAGGTCCACACCCTTAACCTATTCATCCTAAGTTTAGACAGACTGGTTGTTAGGAAGCGACCTTCTTTTCTTTAGAGTTCTCAGCTACACTACTTCAAGGATTAGATTAGAATGATATGAGTAATTGTTTGTTTCCCTTTTTTAGTAACTTACTGGAAATGCATATTCTTCATGGAGTTTAATATAGTGAAATGTATGTAAGTTGTTATGATTACGTAGTAAACTTCTTAAAGCATGAAGTAATGAACTTCTATCCAAATGCAGATTAGATGATTGGATACCTAAAAATGGTATGGAATTCGATAGCCGGGATGAGGCATGGAAATTTTGGGTGGACTATGGAGGGAAAATGGGTTTTGGCGTGCGCAAGGATTATTCAAACAAAAGTTGAAAAGATGAAATTGTAACCTCTAAAAAATTTGTGTGCAACAAAGAGGGTTTTCGAGAGATTGATAAACGTGATCATTTGTCTAAAGCTCCTAGAGCGGAAACAAGAACGGGTTGTCTTGTAGGGATGAAAATTATATATGATAGAAAGATATGTAAGTATCATCTTTCAGACTTTAATGGAGAGCATAATCATGATCTTTACGCTCCAATATGTGTTCATCTTTTGCGAAGTCAAAGAAATATGACCGAAAGTCAAGCTGTAGAAGTTGATTTGGCATATGATGCCGAGCTTACACAAAAGAAGGCTTTTGATTTTGGTGCGAAATCCGAGGGAAGGGAACACATTGGATTCCTTCTGCTAGATCAAAAAAATTACCTTCGGACCAAAAGAGAAAGAGGGTTGCAATTTGGAGAAGTGGGAAGTTTGTTGATGAGTTTTAAAAATCAAGCATCTCAAGATCCATCATTCTTTAATGCATTTCAATTGGATAATGAGGAGCAAATTACTAATATCTTTTGGGTGGATGGAAGGATGCGCATGAACTACGAACTTTTTGGTGACATTGTGACATTTGACACTACATTTGCCACCAATAAAGATCATAGACCGCTTGGAGTGTTTATTGGGTTTAATCACTATAGAGAACAAGTCATCTTTGGAGCTTCTTTGTTATACGACGAGACACAAGCGTCGTTTGATTGGGTTTTTAATACATTTTTGGAGGCACATAAATTTAAGAAGCCTACTACAATCTTCACCGATCAAGATATAGCAATGGGAAATGCGATACATGTTGTGATGCCGGATGTACGACATAGTTTGTGTACTTTTCATATTATGCAAAATGCTATTAAACATCTTGGCAATTTGATGAAGGATGATTCAAATTTTTCGAGTGATTTTAAAGCCTTAATGTTTGAATTCGAGGATGTGACCAAATTTGAAAAGGAGTGGGAGGCATTGCTTAAAAATTACAAAGTACGTGGAAATAGTTGGTTAGAGAGAACTTATGCTTTGAAGGAAAAGTGGGCTAGATGTTACAAAACAATAGTTACTTTGGGGGTGCGAAGTACACAACTTAGCGAGAGCATGAATGCTAAATTAAAGAAGTCATTGAAATCTAAACTTGACATCCCTACTTTTTTCAAGCTATTTGCCATGGTTGTAAGTGAAAAAAGATACCGAGAGGTAGAAGCGGAGTACAATGCGAAAGAAAAGATGCCTAGGGTAAAAGTTTCTTGTTTGCCTTTATTAAAGCAAGCAGGAAAAATTTACACTCCAATGATATTTGAGTTATTTAAAAAACAATGGGAGAAAAGTTTACTAGCTCTTGTTGGAAACAAACAAGATAAAGGTAGGTTGGAAGAATATTTGATTGTTTCTTGTGATGAGGAGGGAGAGTACGTTGTGACACATGATGAAGAGAATGCAACATTGTCATGTAGTTGTAGAAAATTTGAAACTGTTGGGATACTTTGTGGGCATGCATTGAAGGTCTTGATGTGCTTGGCGTTAAATATATTCCCGAGACATATATTCTCAAGAGGTGGACAAGAGGAGCAAGAGATGGTTGTGCATTAGAGAATGATGGCCTAGATATTCATCGGAGTGAAGGTTTGGATTTAAGTGACCGGTATAGAGAGCTTTGGCCCGATGCGGTTAGATTGGCACATAAAGCTTCCGAATTTAAGGATGGGTACCTCCTCTACAAATCTAGGATGAAAGAATTGGATAAAGAAATTGAGCTTAGGAAGAAGCATTTTGAATGTATGGATCATGGTTGTGAACCTATTGGTGTAGATAAGAATGCCATTGAAAGTCTTGTTGGGAATGTGAAAGGCATAAAAAAAAGAGATGGTCCACAAAAAGGAGGAAGTAAACGGCATAAAAGTTGGGTAGAAAAGCAACCAAGGAAGAGGAAACAAATGATGACCAACTCATTGGGATGTCCAAATAATGACAAGGAAAATCAAGATCCATCGCTACCTCATGAGGTATTCTAATACCGTAAATATATGCATACGTTTTTTATTTTGATAAGAACTTTTAATTTTGCCAGTTCTAATGCGTGTTTATATAGTGCTTGGAGCCGTCTGAAGCATCTACTTGGAGTAACTTTGATCATGACAATGTTGAAAAAGACATGTATCGGCCAAGTTTTACTGAAATGTTAAGCGTAAGCGTACCATTTTTTACATTATGTTTTAGTCGTCTTTGGGTGCCAACTTTTATATACTTCTCTTCATCTTTCTATTTTTTCTATGTAGGCCGGCTTGGATGACAATTTGTTGTCAAGTTTGTCTCAAGGTTCAAACCGTGCCCAATTCAATAGCAAGAAAGTAATGGGGGAGTTTAACGTGCTTGGTTCAAACCATATCCAATCCGACGACAAAAGAGTATTTGGAGACTTCAACGTGCTTTCAAGTCAAGCCTCGACGACACTTGGAAGCTATATTTTCAAATGAAAGTTGTTCGTAATAGGGCCTATGTAGTATTTTCTATTTTGGAACTCTTGCATGCCTAAAGTATGAAAGATTATTTTGTTTTGAATGGATATCTAAGTTGTTACATGCCTAAACAAAGGGATTATTTTGTTTTGAATGGATATCCAAGGGATTATTTTGTTTTGAATGGATATCTAAGTTGTTACATGCCAAAACAAAGGGATTCTTTTGTTTTGAATGGATATCCAAGCTGTAGTTGAAGACTATCCTCCTCGGGGGGTTTTTTACTTGTGCAAAAGGAATTGGACAGTGGAAGTAAATGCTGAGATGGTATGCTATATTACATCAAAGGTTGCCTAATAACATAGCAACCTTTGATGTGAAACAGAGAGATCCGCAAAACACATCAAAAGCTTCAAAGCTGCTTGGCTTAATATCACAGCACAGCACACAAAGCTGCTTGGCTTAATATCACAGCACAACACAGCACAACACAGCACATTTGCCAAGCAAAGGCCAAGCATAAACTGCAACTAAACAGGCCAAGCAAGTAGTTATACTGTACTCACTAATTTGCGAGAATTAAAAAGTGTTCTTTATGTGTTATCTTTAGAATAAAAAATAGTCAAGTAGAACAACAGTGACTGAACTAAGAATAACTTTTGTAACATTTCATTTTCACTACTAGTGATACAACTGTACAAAATGTATGCATATCCATATCACAATCTTTTAGGAAAAAGGTAATACTAGAAATTCAGGAGAAAAGGCTCAGTATACATAGCTTAATCTCAACACAAAATACAACCTAATAAAAAAGGAACTAGCTAAGAATGCACTAAAACACAGAGATTCCAATGTGCTAAGCAGTACGTAGTAGCCATTGCAAGTCTTCTACGTCGAGCTAGAAAAGTTGACCACTATAATCTTGAGCACATTGAGCCAGTCCAGTCTCTCATGAGTCATGACCTTGAAGCAAATAAGAATTGGTTACGAGCAAGCACAATCTTCTAGATGGCAGCTGAGTAACGGAAGAGAAAGAAAAGATGATTAGGAGACGCTTGACGTTGTTGGCAAGGCACACAACTATCCCTGATGATTATTCTGTATATACCCTTGATGTTGTTGGCAAGGCACATTAGCTTGCACCAAGGGGAATTGAACAGTTCAAAAGGTTAGCTTAAAGAAATCTCGTGTAGGTAAAAGTAATAACATTAATCAAAGAAAGGATAATAGGATTTGCCAAGACAATCAACAACCAGAGAGAGGACAAGAAGCAACAACAAAATCAGTACAAGATCTTTCCTCAAAACAGAGCTCAGCATTCTGCTTAATGATAATTTTGGACCAAAAAGTGGCAAAGTTCAAATAACCAGGCTTTCAGAAGCTGTTGAAACTTTCACCCGTGATGGCCTTTTTCAACAAAAAGAACTCTCACATTTGAAAAGTTGAGTTCCATGGGATCAATGCACTCAACTAGAAACCAAAGATAATAAGTGAACATATGGAGTTTGGCACTAAAAGTCGCCCCAAGCGTAGAATTGGGTTGACTTGTACAAAAAATCTCGGTGGATGTGAGTGGTTAGGAAGGTAAGCACTGATGCAGCCTCATAACATTAGTAAATACAAAAGTTGGGTCAGTTTTGTTAAGCCTTTTTGACTGCTGAGCAAAGTTGTCTGGAAGTGGCAAACAATTTACAATTCCAACCCACCTATGGTCATAGCAGTTTCAAAGATATCGTCAGTGAGATTATGTCCAATAAAAATAAGCTGATGGCATTAAATGCACTGATTATCATAATGATTCCTATGATTCCTTAAGATAACTAAGAAGTGGGCAGCTAGGCATATAACAACTTATGGAATGAATCTACTCGAATGGCTAAAATACACTACCGAAGTAGGTTCGGGCATGGTAGAGAGTTCTACTAGTTTATCTACAGAAATAGGAACAACCATCGAAGAAAAAAATTGCATTAACTCATGAAATGCTATAGGATTGTCCAGTAGGTGAAAAGGAAGGGTATTTGCTACCAGAAACATTTGAAGTCCAAGCCATGACAGATATTTCAGCATTATCAAAAATATGACAACAACTTACAGCACAGAGGATTGATTCCAAGGCAGAAGCACATGCTGCATCAGATACGTGTTCATCTTTTCAAATTGCTTCGGCAGTTGCAAATCTTTGGCTGAGTCACATCAAACACTTCCATTGTATGGACAGAATGCAAGAGGCTTCTTTGGTATTGCAGGTGCCCCTAATTCAAACAAGTGAAGCAAAATTCAGCAAAATAACTTCATAATATGGAAGTAAAGCTAAGAACATCTTCCATCTTTACAGAGAAAGAGAGAGGACAAGAAGCAACAACAGAATCAGTGCACTCTCTCTCCTCAAAACAGAGCTCAGTACAAGATCTTACGTTTCGGATGCGCGCGTCGCCGAGATTTGTAGGGGCTCCTGCCGCCGGCCGCGATTTGTAGGAGAGGGAGACCGGATGCGCCGTCGCCGGGAATTGTGGATCAGAAAGTTATGACCTTGCTACTGGCATCGTCGTTTGGCCGGAAGGTGGATCGGTGGTGCGCATCTCCGGTCGGTTCAGCAAATGACGCACCGTTGCCGTCTATCACCGGAAACAGTGCTAGTTTACGCCGGCGGCCGAAGGAGGCAAAGGTGCTGTGGGAGTTTGGAGAGAGAGTGCGCCGCCGTCTATCGCCGAAAATAGTGCTGGGAGACGCGCACGACCGAAGGCCGCAGAGGTGCTGTGGGAGTTTGGAGAGAGAGTGTACCGCAGAGATTATTGGATATGCGGTTCCGGCATCGTCGTTTCGCCGGAAGGTGGATCGGTGGTTCGCGTCTCCGGCCGGTTCACCAAACGATGCGCGGTCGCCGTATAACGCCGGCAGAAGGAGAGTGAATGGGCTGTGGGAGTTTGCAGAGAGAGTGTTTGGTTTCGAGAGTAAATGCCCCGCTTCAATGTGTCCGGTGACGTGGCTTCATCTCATCCGTTGCCCTCCACTTATTTTGATCCAACGGCCGTGATTGGGGCCACAGCACCTCTACGGTAACCCTACTCACGGCAGAGTATCCGGATCCCCCGTAGACTAAAGAATTCCCATGCCTACTTTTAACAAATTCTGTAGGATAATTTAGCAAGAGAGCGCAACCAGATACCTATGCAAGCTGGTGGTCAAAAATCATGCTAACGCTATGCAAGCTGGGGATCCTAATCGATACTTTGACAGTTTATATTTGATGTCTCGAGCATATGGATCGAGAACCACATGCAACACATTAGACATCGGAGGATCCTACATCTGGGATGGGTTGAAGATAGCCTACATATATTGTTGCTTAGACCCACTATTGTTATATCCTTTGTTCTCTGTTATGTTTAAATTGTATGTGAAGATAATATATACGAATTTTATTGTAATTCGAACTAATTTATCTTTTATGACTCTCTCTATTTCATCGTGGCTTATTACATTACAGGAGATTTTCACTTCAAATCACAGCCCGTGCATTTGCATGGATCCATTAACTAGTATTGATAATATTTGAAACGTTTTTCCCATAACAATAACTGAATTAAAGTATGCTCCAAAATTTGGGCATAAACCACTTTGAATGTTGAGTACTGCATTAAAATATTGTTGAAATTATTGCTTATTAGAGCATTTCATTCTTTTAAAAATAAGATGATTCCTTTTTACACATGATGGCATAGGCAAACATTTATAATCAACACATGATTGCTTGTTTAATTTAGGTTGATTTTGGCCGCTGATGGGTCACGGTGTGGTTTCGGTCTTGCAGTGCGCTTTTCTTCCTTGCAGCAGGTTGTGGAGGGCCATAATTTGCCATTGGTGAAGGTTGTTAGTGTTTTTTCAAAATATAGTGTCAAAGTTGGTTCATTTTCTTTGTCAAAATGGTGAAAGGAAGATGAAGAGGTAAAGAGGGTGGAATTCCACATAGAAGGGAATTAGAAAAGTAAGTGGGTATATAATAAAGAACTCCACTTACTTTAATACTTATGTGGTATGCTAAGGTGTATGCATGTGCACCGAGTATGGTGCGAAGCACCATACGAGGAACGATCGCACGCACGAACGCACGCGCGCTCGTGGCAGTGGGCTGTGAGGCGCAATGTGGCGCTTTGATGGCGCACTTTGCACTTCGCATCGTCGCGATTAGACGCCTTTAAGTTTTCGTGACGAAAACTAGGCCGTCGGTGCAACGGATCGGGTCGGATCCGACCGTTAGCAGCTGAGTGGTTACACTTGCACTGGTTCGGGTTATGCCCGAACGGTTGCACCTGTTAGGCAGCTGGGTGGTTCTAGTTCGGGCCAGACCCACCTGTTGGGAGCTGGTTAGTTACCAGTCTAAATCTGGACCGTTAATCTTAACGGTTTCTAATCCGACGGTCCAGATTGCTTGGGTGCATGATGAAAGGGTATGACCCTTGATTAGCAACCACTAGTGCTTTAAATAGAGCACAATGGTCCGAAAATCTGACCATATAGATGAGCCTCTACTCTCTTCTCCTTTCTGCAAATCTTTTACAATAAGAAATTTCTGCAGAATTTCTTAGTTGTAAACCCGTTATCCAGTATTTCATACACTTTTCTCTGGAGTGAATATCATGTGTGCAAACGCTATTCACTAGTGCGCTTCGTTGTATCTTGGAGGGTATTTGCCTGTAACCTGCTGCACACCAATTTTAGGTGGAGGCAGATATAAACTTAAGGAAAGCGTTTTACAACATGCCTCGAAGCCGATCCTCTTTCAGTCACAAAGCCATCTCATAATCCAACAAGGGTTGTTGTTTCTGATGGGCCTAGGTGGTAGTCGGTGGTTGTGATTGAAGGTATTTAGCTCCGGTGACTTGATGGGTTTGAGGGCCGGGCTCCCATTTGAATTTGATTTGGTGTTCCCTATGGATCTGCAGCAAAGTGATGGCCGGAGAAGGTAGCTTTTCCGGTGCCGGAGTGGTTCACGGACATCGAGGACGTGGTAGCAGTGGGGGCGCGTGTCTGGAGTTTGGGCTTGTGACTGGCAAATTGTTGATGTCTTTTGATTGGTTGTTTATTTAGTTTTTATCAAGTTCTAGGCTATAGTTATCCTATTTTAGTTAGTCTGATCTTGTATTTAGTTAGTTTTATTCGGCTGCCTTGTGCATGTCGTCTAAAAAAAATAATTGTAGTTTTTATGTTTTTCTTTTTATAAATTTAGCTACTGTTGTTGTAAGTTTTATTCTGTTGCAATTCATATCGGAAAGAATGTCACCCGTATGTCTTTTACTTAATTATCTGGGCATGTTATGTGACTCCTTATGTTAACCTTGGTATGAGTTTTTCACTCAAAAAGAATTTTTTTTTATCTTCTCAGCATTTCATACCTGACTCATCTCTCATAGCAGTTGACGTTCAACGTCAATAACCATATTATTTTGGTTCCAAGCAACCAAGTCTTCGTGGTAAAAGATAACTCGCATACCGTTTTTCGTTTTCTTGGCCACAAACTTTATTGGCTAAAAGAACAATTCTGTACCAAATACTCCGTAGTTAACAAGAACAACGAACCAATTAGCAGCGCGGATCCTGGAGCCTATACTGCAAGGGTGAGGCACCAGAAATCACAAAATACTACGAACGATAGACGGACAAACGGAGGACACAGATATAGAAGAACGCGAAGCAAAAACGCAGCTCGACTGGTGGCCTAACTCAATGGAAACACCAGTGACAGGCGCACAGAGTCACTGGAGAGGGCAAGAAGAAAAGATACATCCGCATTTAAACGCTACTTCCTCCATGAGACCTTGGCGAAGAAACCCTATTCTTTCGATAATACTTGCGAAAGATCCCCGTAATCCACATGAGGAAGCGGCAAATGTGCACCACCAAAGCAACCCCAACCAATGTAAACCATGCGAACACTGATATTCCAACCGTAGCGACAATTGGCTTCCACATGGAATTGAAGTCATCATATGTCCATGTGATAACCACCGGTCCGTTATATGCAGGTGTAAGGACTACCATTGATTGTAAGTATGTGAGTGCCATGGATGTCATTGCCACCCACATTATCGCCATGAGGAGCCACGCGAAAATTCTTCGTTTCAGTGGTAGGCCGCTTACTAGGAGAAAGACTACGCTCAGAGCAGCAACGAAAGACGACGTGTTGTAGATCCAGAATATCCCGTACCCGTAAGGATGGTGAGCGGCCATCAAAGATGTCCCAGCATAAAAAGTTATAGTCTTGTTGCCTCCAAAATCGATCGTCTTATCTTCTTGCCAAAGACCACCAGGCGGGTTAAGGGCGGCTTGATAAGCCATAGCTGCAATCAGTGTTGCAGCTATCAACAAGGCTTCATACTTCTTTTCCAGCCAAGTGTGCTGCTTCTTCAGCCGATTCATCATGACCTTGCGCATCTTTTTCCACCAAGTGGGCTTTTTCGTTCTGCTGCATCGCAAAGGTGGACGACGTGGCACTAATGTCTTGTGCTCGTACTGTACAAATGAGGATACCCCGTTATCGTGATCTTCTCTTGTAGTTGCTGGGTTGGTGGCGAGTGATACTGGAGTTAAGTCTTTGGCTCTTTGAGCTCCGGCTGTGACAAGCAGATCACGAATATCTACGGATTTCATATCCCTTGGCATGTGTTGTATGACATCCAGAGCTGTAAAACCATTGGCATTCAATGCGTTTAATGTCACAACAGGAGGTTCTCTGAGCAAATATTTCACCGTCTGCATTCAGTCCATTCACTCTCATAAGCTAGTGAAGCATGCAAAGCAAAGCTTCGGGATGAATGCAATGTTAACATAGGTCTTGGTTTGTTGTCAAGGAATCCCCCTTAAGTGGGACATCAATCTCATGGTAACTAAGTAGTGATAACTTGAATCAATTCTATAATACTTCGATCTGGAGGAAAAGAAGAAACTGCTAATAAGTTAAGACTAATAATAGTCCAATTTATAAGGTTTGATCACTTACCTCCATTTGTTTCAGAGCAGTTGCAGTGTGTAAAATGGTGTTGCCATTATGATCTTGTGCATTTGCAAGATCACCGCCCAACTCCACTAGTCGCTTTAAAGCTTCCAAATGATTGTGTTTAACACATGAATGTAAAATGGTCTCACCGTGGTAAAGCGTGTACCGCGTGACTTGTTCTTGTGCCGAAACCAACTCTTTTATGATATCGGCTCGGCCTTTCATCACCGCTAGATGAAGAGGAGTCCTTCCATCCTGATCGCGAACATGGCAGACACTCGAGTCCTCCACCAACAACAGCTTCACTATCTCAACGTATCCGTTTGCAGAAGCCAAGTGAAGTGGAGAACAGCCCTGAGAATCTAGTTCCCTGACAAGATTCGGCTGATAGCCCACTAGTGCTTTAGCAAAGGCTGCATGGCCTAGCATCGCGGCTATATGCAAGGGCGTTTCGTTGAAGTTGGTGACCGAAATTCGGGCAAGAGTGAGTCGATCTTCTTCCATTAACTTCTTCAATGACTCAACACTCTCACTGTATGATGCATCATAAAGCATGCATTCTCTCATTGCTCTCTCTCCCCTCTCCATAGAGGATAACTGAAGAAGGCTGTTATTCGTGCTTACTCTCCTCCTAGTATAGTTTTTTCCGAGACTCATGTCTGCTCATTTGGGTATATTCTCTGCCTACCTATATTTAATAGGTAAATGGGGGCCTGTACAAACGCGCTTTTATTGATTTGGTAATACAAACTTCATCTTCCTTGCGCCTTCAGTTGGGCGGCCTTTTGGCCTTTGTCTGAAAACCTAGCGTTTGGATGAATTCCACAAACAAACCTCATCAACTCCATACATCCTGGTTCCTAGTGTTTGTTCACGTTTACATATAAACGTCATCAACTCCATACGTTTTCACTGACATCAAGGCTTCAGTTTCTGATAGTAGGTAGTCTTTGTTTTTGTTTCTTTTTTTTTTTTTCTCTTTTTGGTTGGTAGCACACGAATATGTTTGTATTGGCTGATAAAACCAGAGTACTAAGATGTAAGTATATGCTTCTCAAACCGTGTTTATATCGACAATAACCTTTTATACTGTTAAAGTTTCACATCGATTATATGCATAAATACAGATCGATCCTATACCTAGTGGAATTTTCATCTTTCTTTTGAGCATAGTTTTGGGTTAGACATCGAACTTAGACATGGTAAGAGAGATAGGCTACATTCCACCCATGGTCTTCATCCTGCACTTTATATAATCCGCTTCATCCGGATTAAGGTTTGGAACCACCTAATATACTATACATGAACTATACATGAGGGAATGTCGAAGTCCACATCGACTATACATGAAAATTGAGAGCTAGTTTGTGCGCGATATTATTTAGTGCTTTCTCATTTCTTAATTTTCTATGTAATTTCATTACTTATTTACCATAGTTGCAGTATTTTGTGCTGTGATAATAACGCCTGTGCCCCGACCCCTAATACGGATTTAAACCGGCAGTGAAACGAAAGGATTTGCAAATAGATAGATATGGCAACGACTTAGACCTAAAGTCTCAACAAAATTTTTATGCGAGCGTAAACTCTCAATTTTAAGAAGAAAGCTGTCTGATATTGCATGACAGAAAGTTTAAGGATGTCTGTTTGGGTTTTCCATTCTTTGTCTCAATGACTCAATGCATGGCTTAAATTGTTTCGATTTCCTGCAAGTCTAGAAATCTTAGTAAATGAATTCCTGCCGTCCATACAGCTCAACTAAAATCCAAAAATATTACTTAGTTAATCTTTGAAAAATAATTTATTTACAACCTCTTATACATCAACTTGAGCAGTTGAGCTTCACTTTCAAACCTTAAGCGATAAGAACAAGATTTTCTCGATGTTTCCTGAGACACGAAAGTCAAGTTTACGTTGGCCTTTTTATAAGTTGTCTTTTCATCTCATCAAGCTCTTCCCACTAATAGCTCAGTGCCAATATTAATTCTCACATGAAACTACATTAGTTAAGGATGGAGGACAAAACAATTCACATTGCGTTCATCCTTTTTTTTTTGGTTCGGCTGCTGCATTCATGCTACCGCTCCTACGATCACTAACAAATATATGACTGATTGGGAAGCCTTTTTTTTTTTTTTGGAATAATCAAAACTACAATTATATAACCCGTCGATATGGAGATTGGGGACCTTGAGGTTATTGTTTAAATATCTTTGCCACTTCTCCCACCTCTTGGGGTTTGGTCGAGGTGCTTGAAGAACACAATTTTGAAAAATTGGAGAGCTCTCCGCTCCTAGCTCAAGAGGGTCAAGGCCATTTGATACCTGATCACTCATTTTCTCGCAACAGTTAGCATTTTAATGTCAAGAATCATATATTTTTGTTTCCAAACAAACATGTCCTTGTGTTCAATTAACATGATAAACTGGGAATATTAATGATACAATATATATGCAAGATAAAAGATAAATTAAAACTGAATAGCAGTATTACGATGTTTTGTGTTGCACTACTACTTGGTCTCCAACTTTATTGGCTTCTGGTGTAGCATTAGTTATAAGGAAAAAGTATTGAAAATACCCTCTTGCAAATATTTTTGGATGGAATCACACTCTCTTGCACATAACAACATATATTAGAACACAAATTCAATATAAGACGTCATAAAATAAGTAAGAACAATCTCATGAAAGTATAGAATCAACCCGAAAGTTGTACGCACTTTTCAGAATCAGTGGTCCAATGCGACGAGCTTCATTACATGCAACAGACATGGCTAGTCTATAGCACCATCCCTGTTTGCATGCAGTGGCAACCAAACTCATTAACAACCCTTGACTTTCTTTTTCCACACCTCACATAATAACAAAATATGTGTACAGTTATGCATCACAGTGTGTAAAAGAAATTTGATATAATACTAAAAAGAGCTTCGGGTGTGAAGAAATGTGTTGATGTGTGTTCTAGGGTATTTATATATATATAAGAGGTGAAGTGGATTTACTTGGAGCTAGACGTGGCAAACGGGTCGATCAGCCGAGTACGGGTAAAATTCAGACGGGTATGGGTAAAACGGGTCCTGATAAATTTTATCCGGGTTTTTTTTCGGGTAGTTTTTTTAGTGTCCGTACCCTACCCAGGCAAGTCAGGTATTTCACGGGTAAATGATTAATTTTTTTACATTTTTTATTAACAGATATTCACTAGGCTATCTTTTCTTGGAGTAGTTTTTTCTCCTTCTTTTTTATTACTACAATCATCATTTTCTAATTTAATTTCTAGAATTATCACCAGTTGGCTAATTTCATTTTTGTTAGTACAATTAAACCAACATATTGTTGGATTACTCCAATCAACCCTTTCTGTTATGTAACACGACATAGCATAATAATCTCAATTCTCAAGTCCAGCACAATCATCTCAACTCCAACACAATAATCACATATATCTTAAAAATTCCAAAAATCACCTAAGTATTAATTCCTAAGTCTAAAGTAGAATAATTCAAACAAAAAATTAACAAAAATAATACAAGTAGATCTAAACATAATTATTATCTGGTTAACAAAAATGAAACTCTCTTCCTCCACTGCTACAGCTACGGAGTGACCACTCTCAAAGTCGACCGGAGCTTCTTTTCTCCGTGCTGTAACTGTTGTACTAGTTCTCTTTCCAGATCAGAGATAGTGGCCGGGGGGGGGGGGGGGGGGAGGGGGTTGGTTGGAACTGGAGAGCAGAAAGAGGCCCCACACAGATGAGAGTGAAAAATAAGAATGAGTGAAGATGAAAACTCCAGTGCTTATATAGTAAAATATTCGGGTAATCTGGGTAACGAGTACCCGACCCAGACTAAATCGAAATTTACGAGTCAGTACGGACTTGTTTTCACAGGGTTTCCTATTTATGTACCTGTACCTAAATATTTTGAACGGGGTCGGATTTTTTCAAGTCTACTTGAGCCAAAGCAAAGGAAAAAGGAACAGCCAAAGTGGCTTTCCACTGGCCAAAAAAAAAAAAAGGATAGCAGCAAAGGTGGCATGGTTCTCTGCTTTAAGAAGAAAAAGTAGGTCAAAAAAGATGGCCGGCTCAACATTTTGTTTTTGTTTTTCTTTTAGTAAAAATCACGTGCTCTACACGTTATCGTTATGTAGTAGTGATTCGAAAGAAGAACACTATAAACTTTAGTGAAAAATATAATTAAAATTAATTAATATAATTTTACGATTAAACCATAATAAGTAAATCAGTTGTTAGGTGCTGATCAAATACTCAGTAGTATAGAAAGTTCATTGCATAAAATCTAGTTTTACTTTCAAGCCCAAAAAATGTATACTATCAAATAAATGTGTGAAGTTAATATGAGATAATGATAAAGAGCGAAGTAATTTCAATATTGTTCAAAAATCTAATTTTGTCACATTATATACATACTCATTAGATTAATAATATAAATACAAAGCCAAAAAAATTCATCAAGAATAATTTATAATCCAGATCTTTATCGGATAATAAGACTTGTAGTGATGGTTATTAGGCGTCAAAATATACTCTGCAGTTTATTTATTTTTGGTAATGATATAGTTTATTATTCCCTCTGTCCAAAAAAAAAAAAAAATTACTCAGAGTATCCTTTCTTATTTTATTCTTTTGATTCTAGATTCGAAGTTACGATCGGGTTTATCACGTTGCTTTGGCTGTCCCAAAGATATTAATCAATTCTATAAGTGTTTTTACATATTCTACTTATCTTTCCACATTTAATCTTCTATCAACTCATTTCCTTCTACTGAACCACTTTCTTCATCCCCCTCTCTTTCTTGAGACAGAATGAAAAACTCATATAACAGGACTCATTTCTTAAATAAGCGTGCAATCAAATATGATCTAATAGTTAGGACAAATGGAACATAATTTTCATGTATCTCTTATTTTAAGATTAAAACACAAAGCATATCTTTCTTCAATCTTTTCAATCAAGTTCCAACGTTCGAACAAATTTTGTCTAAAACTACGCTTATCCTTAATTATACTTTTCCCCCTACTTTTCAATAAAAAAAATCTATAGTATACTCTAAATTTCTCTTGATAGTGTACTCTAAAGCTTTATTTTATTCTTATCTAGCATGACCTTGTTCATCTTAGTAGTACAATAAGAACTTTTATTTTTAATACAGACTTACATGATAATACCAAACCTACTCATCTAAAAATGCTATATACATATGTGTATGTGTGGGTCCTTTTGAAATCTATACCACAAGTAAATGTGTAAAGTTGACTTCAGATAATAATAATGAACTAGGTAGTTTTAATAATGTTTACAAACCTACATTTTTACCTTAAATTTTTACATACGAATTACAAGTTTAATATAAATATAAACTGAACAAAAGTTTATCAAGAATAATTTATAGCACTGATCATTCATCAAATAAAGACCTATATCATTAAAATAAAAGGAAAAAAATATTACCTACGGCATAAGGCTTTGGGAGTTAAGAAAATTATAGGGTTAATTGCACCTATGACCTTGACATTGGGGTAAACTAAACGCATGTCCATTAGGTGGAACAAATAGCACTTATGTTAGTTGATTGAACGAAAATACTAAAATATGAAAAGACCACAATGCCCATCACTTAGGAATGTAGTTCTTCAAATGTCCGTCCTCGTCCTTTCATCTCACCATACAGCCCCACCACCACTACCACTATCATCCCTTTACACTTTTTTAGCCTTTACACGAATGTAGACAACACACGCGCGTGCTCCCACCTACACACCCCCTACAGCTGGCCACAACCACAACCATAATCGTATTCTACCATCATCTTGTTCTTCAGTTTTCTCGCCTTTCTTCAGTCTTTTTAAATCAATCAATTATCACAGCTTTCTCACTCCAATCACTTGCAATTCACCGAACCAAATGAACAAAAGTGATTTTGAGGTTTAAATATGTATAAGATGATTGTTTGCGTCAAACTATGACCCAACACCACTATAGCCGCCGCTACTAACCACCGCCAGAGTAGCCTTTCACTACGACTAATTAGCTAACCACTGCGTCCAATTAGTCCACCACCTATCCAATTCAGCCAACGCCACCAGACGACACACCACTGCCTCAAATTGACCCTCCACAACTACAATCGCCATCAATCAACCCTTCACGACCCACCAAACCTTTAGTTAACATGCTTACACACACACACTCACTCAACTAATGTTACATATTTATGACTGATTTGGTGGATAAACTAGCTGAGGTAGAAGTCTTGAATACTATTCTCGGATCGAAAGTCAAGCTAAAAGTTCATTGTAGAAGGTAGAGGTATGAGAGGTATATACCCTCGTAATCATCTTTGACCTCTATAAAATCTTCATCAACCCTGCCACTGAACTCAATCAACAATCTTACGGCTCCTAAACAGTTATATATCACGCACGAGTGCAGAATCGTCCCCCCCCCAATCCAAGTTGTACCGAGCCAAGTCCTGTGATCCTTCTCGTAGCAGTTCTTTAAGAAGAAGAAATTGCCCTTTCATAATGGCTAGACGAAGAGGAGTCTCGCATCTTGGTGGCAAGCAAGCCATCCATCGGAGTCAACCATCACCGACAGTTTCACTATTTCAACAAAACCACTTGCAGAAGCCAAGTGAAGATGTGAACCACCCTGTAAATCTAGTTGTTCACCAAGTCTCGCTTACAGTTTATAAGGGCTCGTGCAAAGTCTGCATGGCCTGCATAGTGGCTAATATTCAAGGGTGTTCTATTATAGCAAGTGGTCAAAACTCGAGCAAGAGTAAGTTCATCTCCTTGCATTAGATCGTTCAGCAACTTGACATCTACATTCAGTGATGCGTCCCTTTTATTTTAGGAAAAAATTTGGCTGCTACTCCCGTTGGAAGAATTTTCCTTCTACCCCCGTATAGCGACAACCAATCGTCTCTAAATGTTTCTTGCGACTTTCATTCAATGATACTAAAAAAGTACCACTAATAATTATCGCTGAAAGTTTTAGAAGAAAAGACACTGAAAATATTTAGCGACTATTAATTGTTATTATACATAGGGATTGAAGAAAGATTCTTACGACCTGAGTAGGAGCCAAAATTTGTTCTTTATTTTATTCCCGCTGTCCAAGTACATGTAATAAACTCCGATGATGATCATTATCACCTAAGGCTTTTGTAAAACACTAGTTGGGTTGACTACTGAATCCTTTTCTTCTATTCCCGCTATCCAAGTAATGTCTATTTTATTTTATCTCTCGGTCTATGATTCTCGCGTCTCGTCCCATCAACTTGACCCAAATCACTTGCCTTCACTCGAACAACCGATGCCTATATAGGTGTTCACTACATTTTATCAATATTTTGTTTCCGTTCATGCACCTATAAGTATCTGCATTTCAGTTATACTCAATCTTGTAACACTCAAAAAAGCTTCCATCTGTTTCTATTCCTATTTGGCCTTTTTCTTTTGGACCTTTAGCATATCAAAGTTGGTAATTAAGAGGAACGCAACTACTCTTAATCTGTTACGAAGCTTCTTACGAAGGCACAAGTCAGAACTGATGTGAAACATTTTTTTGTTTAACATATTTTGAAGGTATACTTAAATTACAATAGACTAGAGGCCAAAACATAATAGTACTATTGGATTGTGAGAGGCCAGTTCTTTTCTCCTTTGGACTGGGAGGGATTTTTGTTGCAGAGAATCGGTTCAAATATGTTAGCCGGCAGACTAATACAAAAATAGAATGGCCGTAGTGTAGCACCAAAAGATGTTCGAGAGTAAACACTGATGTAACGAGATGGTAAATGCATCGGGTGAGATGGTTTCCAGCTAACAGTTGCCGATCAAGAGGAACGGTTCGATTGTCCAGAACTGCGGGAAGAAAAGTTGATGTTATTGAACGAGACATCCTAGCTAACAGTTATTCGAGTTGGTTGCCGCAACTTGTTCTGCATAGCTAATAGAAGAAAACGGGTCAGTTGCACATTGAACACCAGCGCTGTGCGGAAGCTGACCCCGTTTGACCCGAGGCAGTTACGTGGTGGGAACTGGCCGCTTAAAAAATTTGCCTATTGATTATTCTGCCTATTCTTACGCAAATGAATTCAGTGGGTAGTCCCGTCTGAGTTGGGGTCGTGGGGCTGCCATATTATCGAGCTGTGCTCTTTATGGATCTTGACTTTCAGTCGCATTCCTTGCTATAAACCTTTTCATTATGTAACCAGCTGAGCTGGTGATTCAGATGAAGAAGCGGATACTGTGAACCATGAAAACTGTAACCAGCAGCCCCATCCAAACGAAACCGGATGTTTCAACCATATTGATAATGGGCCAAAAATCATCCTCGTGTGTTATGAATTGCATAGAAATGAGGTAAGTTAGCGCCGTGAATGACATTGTCACGCAAATTGCAACCACCGGAAGCCACATTAAAAGCTTTCTTTTCAAGGGCAACTCGCACAAAAGCAGGAGGACTGTGCTCAGAGAAGCAATAAACCCAACAGTGTTGTACCACCAAAACTTCAGATAATCTTCAGGATCGCGAGCAGGTACATAGGTAGGTCGGCTACCTTCCCCTTCGAGGTGTTGACCCCATTTCTTCACTTCTCTTCAAGGGACCATGCATCGTTCGCGACCCCCGTCGCCCGTGGTCATGCGCCGTCTCCCGAGCACCGGCTTCACGGTGCCCGTCGTCGTGGCCCACGCACCGGCTTCACAACGCCCGTGCCCTTGGTTGCGGGCCAGCTTCACGGCACGTGTCGCCCGTGGTCGCACACCACCATTGCGACTCCCACCGTTGCCCCCTTGCTGGCTTCGAGGCACCCGTCGCCGTCGCCCGCGCGCTAACTTCACTGTGCCCATTGCCCGTGGTAGAGCATCGTCTCCACGACCCCCGTCGTCACCGGTGTGCCAGCCTCACAACGCCCATCGTCACTGGCGTGCTGGCCTCATGGCACCCGTCTCTGTCGCTCGCATGCAGGCTTCACTGGCCCCATCGCCCACGCGTTGACTCCACGGCACCCGTCGTCCGTGATCGCGCGCCAACTCCACGACGCCTGTCACCCGCGAGCCGTCTTCAACACGTCACCGTTCCCATGTGCCGTGCCACTGATACAGTCGCGTCCCCAGCTCTATGCCACACTACCACGTTCCTTGCACTGGTCCATCCTATCACCACACCTTGCACACCTTGCCTTGGTCGTGGAACATGCTTCGACCCACTCTTTGAAGTGTGCAACATCCGCAGGGATAGGCGACTCCTCCGGGACACTATCTCTACCAGGGAGCTTTTCAACTCCCCTTTCGCTAGGTAGATGGCTCCTCCTAGATGTTACCTCGGCCCGTCAAGTAGATTGCTCCTCTAGGATGCTACCTTGACGTGTTCCGAGTGCTCCGGCACAAGGACTCACCCGAGGGGATAGGCGACTCCTCCGGGACACTATCTTCGCCAGGGAGCTTTTTAACTCCCCTTCTGCCAGGTAGACGGCTCCGCCGGGATGCTACCTCGGCCCGTTGGGTAGACGGCTCCTTAGAGATGCTACCTTGATGAGCTCCGAGTGCTCTGGCACAAGGACTCACCCACGGGATAGGCGACTCCTCCGGGACACTATCCCTGCCAGGGAGCTTTTCAACTCCCCTTTCGCCAGGTAGATGGCTCTTCCGGGATGCTACCTCGGCCTGTCGGGTAGACGGCTCCTCTGAGATGCTACCTTGACACGCTTCAAGTGCTCGGACATAAGGACTCACCTGCGGGGATAGGGGACTCCTCCGGGATACTATCTCCACTAGGGAGCTTTTCAATTCTCCTTCCTCCAGGTAGACGGCTCCTACGAGATGCTACCTTAACGTGATCTGAATGCTCCAGCACAAGGACTCACCAGTAGGGATAAGCGACTCCTCCGGGGCACTATCCCTGCCAGGGAGCTTTCAACTCCCCTTCTGCCAGGTAGACGGCTCCTCCGGGATGCTACCTCGGCCTGTCGGGTATACGGCTCCTCTGGGATGCTAGCTTGACACGCTCTGAGTGTTCTGGCACAAGGACTCACCCGCGGGGATAGGTGAGTCCTCCGGGACACTATCTCCACCAGGGAGCTTTTTAACTCCCCTTCCGCCAGGTAGACGGCTCCTCCGGGATGCACCTCGGCCTGTTGGGTAGACGGCTCCTCTGGGATGCTACTTTGATGCTCTCCAAGTGCTCTGGCACAAGGACTCAATTCTCAAATGCTTAATGCACAGTTGACAAAATTATATAAATGAAAATTGATATAAAGAAGTCTAACAATTAGAACTGTCAATTACAAAGAACGAAGCGTCTCTATCGTATCATCCTAGAAAATTATAAACAAAAACATTTGACCAAGTCAAAAAATTGAAGTTCATAGCTGTTGACCAATTATAAACAAAAACATTTGACCAACAAGTCTAACAAATGCTCAAAAAAAGAATGAAAATTGAAGTTCATAACTGTTGACCAATTCAAGCCCACATACTCCCTATGTTGCCCTTACAGAAACAAAACCCTTCACTTAGATTACACGTAGAATCAACATGCAGGACCATTTCAAAAGCTACTTAGCAGAAGCTACAATGCACAATCTCGAAGTCATAAATGCTCAATGCAAGGTTTAAAGATTTAATAATATAAAAACTAACAAAAACATGCATTAAACGAAATTAAGGCAATGGGCAAACAGATCTCGAGGTGGGTGCGACGGTGGAGGTGTTGGTGGTGCGGCGACAATAGAGGGCTTGGTGGCACGGCGTAGGGGGGTGGGGGACGGGGATGTCACCGGAGGTGGGTCGCCTTAGAGGGGGGTCGCCTTAGAGGGGGGTCGCCGGAGGGGAGACTGCCGGTTGGTGGGTGAGAGATAAGAGACATAGAGAGAAACGAGGAGAGAGAAAGAAAGATCTGTTTGATTTAAGGGCAGACTTTTAGCGATGGAATATTCCGTCGCTAAAAGTTCATCGGTAAAAATCTTATTTTAAAAACTTTTATCAACAAACGCAGTCCGTCTCTTAAATTTTTTTAAAAAATCCTTGAAAATTATAAAATTTCCAAAAACTTTTTAGTGACAATACTTTCATCGCTAAACGTCCGTCGGCAAATACTTTTACCGACGGTTTATTCTGTCGGTAAAATTTTTCAACGACGGACTTTTAAGGACGGTTCTTCCCTTCGCTGAAAGATCTTTTAGCGACGGAATTCCGTCCGTCGCAAAAAACATATTTTCTTGTAGTGAACAGCCTCGGCCCAAAAAAGTTTTGGAAAACGCTTGCCTTGGAGCATGCTATGGGCCATTTCAACAATAGTTATATTTTTTCTTTCGGCGACACCATTTTGTTGTGGTGTTCGTCGAATAGTCAATTCTTTCATGATCCCTTTCTTCTTGCAAAACTTAATGAACTTATGATCATTAAATTCTCCCTCCCGATCCATTCACAATACTTAATGGCCACTTTAATTTTTAGCTAGTGTCTTGAACTGTATGAAGAATAAAAATTCTTTTGATTTTCTCTCAAGAAAATATACCCACATCATTCGACTATAATCATCAACAAATAACAGAAAATACCTTTTTCAGCAAGAGAGTGTGTTCTAGAAGGTCCCTGTATATCAGCGTGTACAACTTCAAGCACTTCTAGCCCTCCAAGATTTTTTTGGAAAAGGTAGCCTATGCATATTTACATAAATGCAGCCTTCACATATATTCTTTTCGGCATTTATACTTGGCGTCCCAAGCACCATAATCTTTTGTTTCAACAACATAAGGCTATTAAAGTTTAGATGACCATACCCCAAATGCCACAATTTAAACTCAATTAGAAATTTTGATTTCAAAGCAATTCCTTTCTCAAGTGACATTAAAAATCGAAAGACTTTATTAGGATACGTCTTAACAGTCGTAATAAGCTGCCTCCTTTGCTTATCAAGAATAAGACACTTATCTTCATCAAATTCAAGCTTATAATTCCTTTGCTTATCAAGAATAAGGCACTTATCTTCGTCAAATTCAAGCTTATAATCCCCTTTGAGTCAATTGGCCACCACTTGGTAGATTATGCACCAAGCCCGGAATGTAAAGAATATCATAAATATACTTTGTTCACCAGTTTGGTGAATACAACAATTATGCCTTTCCTTCAACTTTTTGCTTTTTACCATCACCAAGCGTTACTTCAGATTTAATATCTTCATTTAATATGACAAAGCAACCTTTGTCGCTAGTCATGTGGTTTAAGCAACCACTATCGAGATACCAAATATCATGTGATTCTTGTTTGAGGGTTCAGGCAAGAGTAGAACAATTGGTCACTAGAATCACATTTCTCCAAAAAATTTATTTCTTTTTGCCGGTAATAGCATACATTTAGGCCATTTACACCCCGTGCATTTGTACTGGCAATGCATTTGTACTAGCAATTTCTGATGTCATGATTATCTTTCTTGCACAAATAGCAATAAGGGCTAAATTTAGCATTTCCTCTATTACTCCCTTGATTTTTATATTTTCGTCTCCCATGTCCATGATTATTATTAAGAACAAACTTTGACTCCTACCTGGGTTGTAAGAATCTTCCTCTAACCCTATGTATTATAACAATTAATAGTCACTAAATGTTTCTAGTGACTTTTCTTCTAACACTTTCAACGACAATTATTAACAGCACTTTTTTAGCGTCACTAAATAAAAGTCACTAGAGACATTTAGAGACAATTGATTGTCACTATATAAGGGGCCGGAGGAAGATTCCTTTAACCGAAGTAGCAGCCAAATTTTTCCCTATTATTAAAGGCTCCCATTTTATGCTGAAATTTTTGCCCATGACTTTTGTTTCTTCTCTTTTCTCCGTCATTTTTGGGTATATTTAACTTTGATTGGAAGGCTCGCTCTATAAATAAGCTGCTCAATTCTATGCATCTTCTCCTCATAAGCTTGGAGGGAGCCCATTAAATCTACTAAAATAAGTTCATTCGAACTTTTAGATTCTTCAATAGCAACCATAACATGATCAAATTCATTGGAAGACTTCTTAAGATTTTCTCAATGATTTTCTTATCTTCGATTGTGTCTCCATAACTTCTAATCTGATTAATTATATTAGAGACACGAGAAAAAAAATGTTTGAACACATTCACCTTCCTTCATCAATAGAATAACATAATCCTTCAATAAAGACTGAAGTTTGATAGAGATTACCTTGCCGGAACCCTTAAACTCATTTTGTAGAATACCCCAAGCTTCCTTTGGCACCGTCGCAACCATGATTCTCAAAAAAATGATCTGCTAACTCCTTATTCAATGTAGAGCAAGGCCTTGGCATCCTTCGTATGATTTTTGTAATATTGCTTCTTCTTGTTTTTGCTCCATGTCGCAACGCAGAGGAATCAATGGATTGTTTGTACCCATTTTGTACGAAACTCCATAGCCCTTGTGAGATGAACAAAGTCTTCATTTAAATGCTCCAAACATCATATGACACTCCTCAAAGATTGGCACTACAGCTTGAGTGTAATTGAACTGGGTTAAATTTGATGATGACTGACTAGTGGAGGCCATGGCTGAATACTTTTCGTCGCCGACTAGATGATCTTGGCAGTTGGTATTTAGGGAGATTTTGATGTATTCGGTGGTTTGGAGGAATGTAGATGAAGAAGATGAATTGGAATGGATGAGAAGAAGAAAAAGGAATTGTTGATGAAGAAGATGATGACTCGCTGTGGAGAATAAGGAAGAAGAAGATGTATTTGGAGAATTATCGACTTACTGGCAGTTTGGCAGTTCGGCAGTAATTAATGCAAATTACTTTTTTTCATTTCTCGCAATTGTTTTTCAAGTACAACAATTCACCTCTATTTATAGTAGATGAGGAGTTCTCTATAACTTACTTTCAAGATATAGATTTGTTCTTACAACAATCTAGACTTTAAATATTTTAGATGGATATTTGCTTACAACATTCTAAAAATAGACATTTTTATATTTAGATTTTTTTTAAATTACTCTTCCAACGCCGTGCGGAAATCTGACCCCATTTGACCCGAGCTGACTTAAGGTTGTTGGGCTGCCATATTATCGAGCTGGGTTCTTTCTGGATCTTGACTTTCAATTGCATTCCTTGCCAATAACCTTTTCGTTATGCGTTTTAAGGCATTTTATCATCTTCCTGCTCATCCAGATGAAGAAGAGGATACCCTGAACTAAGAAAACTGTAAACAGCAACCCCGTCCAAATGTAAACGGGTATTTCAACCATGTCGAAGATGATGGGCGAAGAATAATTTTCGGGTGTTATGAATTACATCAACATGAGGTAAGTTAGCATGGTGATTGACATCGTCACGCACATTGCAAGCACCAAAAGCAACCGAAAAAGCCTTCTCTTCAAAGGCAACTCGCAAAAAAGCAGGAGGACTGTGCTCAGAGAAACAATAAATAACGCGGAAGTGTTGTATTGCCAAAATTTTAGATAACCGTGACGATTGTAAGCAAGTACAGTGGATTTTCCTGTAATATAGGTTATAGAGCTATTGTCTTCAGTAATTGTCTTAGTCTCGTTTTGCCATGTACCACCAGGCGGGTTATAAGCCAATTCCTGCTATTAAAGTTGTAACTACGAGGAAAATATCGCGGTTCTTCTCCAACCAATTCTCCTCCTTCTTCTTCATCTTGTCAATGAGGCTGTTGAGTGGTGACACTGGCCTTGTTACCGTTGTTGGGTAGTGTTGCAGTTAAAAATATGCTCCGCGTAAGTTGCAGAACCCGAGTCTGGACCGATGACCTGCAAGAAAGAAAACAAGTAACCGTCGGGTGAGGTTCCCGATAGAGAACTCTCCGATGCTTAAGTCAGAGCACAGCTACAGAATAATAATTCTGAAAAAGCTTGAATTGTGTAATTGTTCCATACCTGGGGATAGACCCCTTTATATAGCTATAGGAGAAGACTCCTAGTAGGACTGGGCTGTGAGCCAGATGTGTTAGAATCGTGTTGGGATCCTCAGGATCACGTCACGATCTCTAATAAGATAATTATTGATCTCCCAGTTTGACTGGGATTGCGGGGTATTCCCCAATTATTGGGAGTTATATTTGAGTTATATCATAAGCCCCCACTTCCTTAGCCAAAATGTTTGGCTGAGGAAGTTTATACCTGGTGTCTCAAGAGACGCATCAGATTTGTAAGGGATTCTCCATCCACTTGTAGGGGTAACAATATTTCTCTCCTCCATGTGCTCCGACCTAAGCGGGAGCTTAAGCCTTGGAACTTTGCCCCAGTAGGGCGCTAGAACCCTAACTCTCAAGAGCTAAGTCTTAGAATGTCGCCTGAATAGGCTATTCGGAATCATCTTTAGGAAGACAAACCATGGGATCTCGAGATCCTTTAGAGGCTGTGCCCCATGGTAGCCTCTCTCGGGAGAGGACACAAAGCTGTGCATGCAAGTTGTTGCATGTGCTAAGTGTTTGAATGTCCCCTCGAGGGGTCACCTCTCCATTGAAAGGTGTTCATTTTGTGCAAGTGTGTGTTCTTCAGCTCAAGCAGACCACATCATGCTTGCGTTTTACTTTTGACCAACTATTATCATCAACTAAGAGCTGGCAAAGAAGCCTCGCACTCATGCTTAGCTGTATTTTGAATTGACAAATAATGGTGGGGGGATGAAGTCCCACATAGTGATTTGCCATTTCACGAGTTAGAACTGTAGCTAAATCATTCGGATAAAACTCGAGCTCTATCCTGTCACCCTTGGGGGTGTTCATCCCTCGAGGGACTGCCCTAGGGGGCTAGTGGAACGTAGAGTTCCAGTAAGCGCCCTTGAGGGCTGATGAAGCACGGAGCTTGTGTAAATACCCTCAGGGGTTTGATAGAACTTAAGAGTTCTCGTCATACACGCCCTCAAGCCCGGATGGAGCGTAAAGCTCATGAAAATGCCCTCGAGGGTTTGACAGAACTTAAGAGTTCTCATCGTACACGCCCTGAGGGGCGAATAGAGCGCGGAGTTCATACAAATACCCTCGAGGGTTTGACAGAACTTAAGAGTTCTCGTAATACACGCCCTCAGGGGCGGATGGAACGTGGTGCTCATGCAAATACCCTTGAGGATTTGACAGAACTTAAGAGTTCTCGTCGTACGAGCCCTTGGGGGCGGATAGAGCTCATGCAAATACCCTCGATGGTATGCCGAAACTTAAGAGTTCTCGTCGTACATGCCCTCAGGGGCGGATGGAGTGTAAAGCTCATGCAAATACCCTCTAGGATTTGATGAAACTTAAAAGTTCTCGTCGTACACGCCCCTCGGGGCAGAAGGAGCGTAAAGCTCATGAAAATGCCCTCAAGGGTTTGACAGAACTTAATATTTCTTGTCGTACGAGCCCTCGGGGGGGATGAAGCACGGAGCTCATGCAAATACCCTCTAGGGTTTGATGGAACTTAAGAGTTCTCGTCGTACACGCCCTCGGGGGCGGATGGAGCGGAAAGCTCATGCAAATACCCTCGAGGGTTTGACGAAACTTAAAAGTTCTTGTCATACACGCCCTCGGGGGCGGATGGAGCATAAAGCTCATAAAAATGCCCTCGAGGGTCTGATGGAACTTAAGAGTTCTTGTTGCTCATGCAAATACCCTCGGGGGTTTGGCAAAACTTAAGAGTTCTCATCGTACGCGCCCTCAGGGGTTTGACAAAACTTAAGAGTTATCGTCGTACACGCCCTCGAGGCCAGATAGAGCGCGAAGCTGATGAAAATAATCTCCAGGGTTTGACGGAACTTAAGAGTTCTTGTTGTACACGCCCTCGGGGGCGGATAGAGCATAAAACTCATGAAAATGCCCTTGTGGGTTTGACGAAACTTAAGAATTTGCGTTGTACACGCCCTCGAGGGTGAATGGATTGCCAAGCTCACTAAAATACCCTCAAGGGTTTCGATCGAAGCAACAACTACTTGTTGTTGGCGGTGCTAAATAAGAAGGGCGGGGCATTGAGCCCATAATATGTCCGTTGCTATAAAGCCCCTCTGTCTGAGATGGCACTAGGCATTAGGCCCGTCATATTGCTGATATCATAAGATATGAAGTCCCTCACCTTTGAGAAGATGTGGATATATAAAGACAGCTTTTCAGCCTATATGTAGGGCCGATCGCAAGAAGACCTTGTGGGAGCAATATAGAAGACCATAATCCGCCTGCTAGACTGGCCGAGCATATAAAGCCATAGGACATGGAGTTCGTCTGAGAAAGATATCACAGACATAGCTGGCAATAAGTTTTAATTCACTAGATACAGTGACAGCACGTGTGCTTCCATCATTGTTGAACTAGCTTCTCACTCGAGCAACGATGTGAATATGTCATAGATAGAGGATGCAAAGTCCATTAGGCATATTAGTGATGCTTATTAGCAAAGGCTGACGATGCTTGTCAAGGTCACTGTGTGACCAAATATCACAAGATAAGAATAAATGATGAGTCGACAAAACACTGCAACAGAAACCCTAGGCATGACTTCCAGTCGCAGGGTGTTGTGAATTTGTTCCTCGCTTTATAAAGCGGTTTATACGTCACTGTTAATGCTTGCGGGCGCAGTCTAAGTCCTTGCATCAAGAAAAAATGCGTGACTGAAAAAACAGCTTTTAAAGCAATAAAGCATATAACAGTGCAACTATGTTTCTAACACAGCAATAAGAGCCGTATTCAGACACCGTGGCCCCATTAGGGCTTTTGCCGGTTAAACAACAGGGTGTTTAAGCTTAAAACGTCGAAAGCTCTGATATGTAATGCGCTAGCGCCAGTTGATGCAACTAGAGAATGGTAGACCAAAAAATAGGTCTAACTAATAGAAGTGTACTGGAAGTAGCCTTCGGAAGGCTTGCTAGTGCTAAAAATTTGTAGTCTTTTTATTTTTAACAACACATAGACGACGAAGTGTGCTTAGCCTTTAAAGAATGTGCATCATTCGCGAATTTACATAAGACCCTGTGGGTCTTTAGTCTACATATGTATTCTAAAAAGCTTAATGCTTTAAAGATGGCATATGCTACATAAATAAGACCCTGCAAGTCCAATATACATATGCACTTGCATGGGGTGAAATTTTCACGCTTTAAAAAGCATATGACTCGGAGTCGAATTTGAGTCAAACCTGCCGCATTTGCATAAGCATCGCTATTACCAGGAGACTTCTGATTTTGAGTCATCATAGACAAGGCATGAGCAAGTTGTTGAAGTTGATCTGTGGAAAGCCCGGGTGAACTGTTGGTGTCTTGCGAATGGACCCCATGTGTAGATTGAGAAGAATCTGTTGTATTCGCAACATGAAATGAATTGAATGCATTTCCTTGAGACCCACGTTGCCGCTGTTGTGAAGTGTTGTGTCGATTACCTTGGCCTCCTGTGTTGTTGGAAACCCATATCCCATTTTTAAATTTGCATCTGTCCTCTGTATGACCTTTTCTATCACAATACTTACAATGAAATTTCAGAGTGCGACAACTTTCAATTGTATGACCTTCTCTATTGCAATTTTGGGCTGACCTTCTTTTCATTGACTGGAGACCAACCATTGGCCTGGTGAAGCGGCGCAACCGTGAAGGACATCGCAGTCGGCGACGGCGATGTCGGGGCACTGCTAGTGGAGGTATCGGCCGGCATCATCGGAGGGGAAGGAGGAGCCAATAGCTGTTGGATTAAGACGAGAGGCAACGTCTATCGTGGGGACACCGACGACGATGCGGCTGTCATTGGTTGCGGTAGTTGCGCCTCTTGGCGGTGGCTGTGCTACAGATTTGGCGGCGACCTTGTTGTTTCTTCCTCCTTTTTTCTTTTTTGTGTGGTGGCGCGATAGGGAGGTAGTGGCATGCAGGTGGCGCTGCTTGTCTTTGCTTCGGCCGGCGATTGGATCTGGACGAGGTGCGACGCGAGCTGTTAGGGTTTGGACCCTATGTGGCGGCACCGTTACTGCTGCTTCTCTGTGTTGTTTTTTTTTTGAGATGTTTGTTTTTGGCGGTATTGCGCAGCCCAATGCTATTTGCAGTCTTGGACGGTGCGGGGTAGGTTGCAGCGGTGATGGTGGCGACTGGAATGGTGATTCTCACGGTCGCGACGAGCAGATCAGGAGTAAGGCCTCGATCTTGCGGTGCTGGTGCCCCAGCAAAGGACCTGCCACAGTGGTGATGGCGAGGTGTTGTAAGTGCGGAGAGTTCTCGGTTGTCGTCGTAGGTCGTCTGTGATAGATCGATGGCGACCATGTCATGATCTCGAGCTTGCATAGCAGTGCCACTAATGCTGCTTGCAGTGACAATGAGTATTTTTTTCCGGTTAGGTTGTTGTAGCTGTTCTGGCAGCTTCGCCACGGTGGTCGACAGTTTGTAGTGGAGAAGCTCATACGGTGGCCACTGTCAAAGGCCCACGGTGGTGGGTGGCCTGACTATGCGCACTATCAACGCGTTGCTAGAGGGCACATTGCGGTGGCAGCGATAGGGTTCTGACCCATGAGTAGCGCTACCATGGCTGCTTCTTCCTTTTGCTGGACTTTTTTATGGAGGTGCCGT